>PVIJ01005237.1:95000-106251 GCA_004024925.1 Scalopus aquaticus
ATAATATTACTTTGCTATCCTAGAAAAACTAAAATAGTAAATTGAAAATTCATTCAGAAATAATTTATGAAAGACAAAACATCACCATTTGCAAAGTGACTTTTATCATATTTTAATACAATTGTTTTGTAAAATTGGAGTTTGCAAAGGAAAAAGAAATTTGCAGTTAAAACTATTAAAATCTTCCTTGAGTCTGTGCATTTAGTACTATAAGTTATAACAAGTTAGTATGTTTTAAAACAAGGGAATCGTAACTAGACATCAATGGTAACATTTTTATATAGCTCCAAAAATCACAATGCTGTTGACTCATCACCTATTGCAGCTTAAGAATATCTTTGCTCTAAAAACATACAAAAACAGAGTGCAGGATTATAAAGCAAGTTAATAAAGATAAAAGTAGTAAATTTCTAGCTTGAGTTCCCTTAAAACATTAATTTCATGTTCCTTATTATTAATTGTTATTCGGCACTGAAGTTATTTCATGACTAATATTTTTAGAGATAGAGGTCAATAAAATTATGAGTAGCAGTATTTTAGCTTTTCAGCTGAACTGATATACAACATGTAACTTTATAAAATAAAAATATTTCTAAACAGTAACAAAAATGCCAATTGTTTAGGAAGGCTAAGGCTATTTGAAAACATCACCTGGATGTGCTATCTAAAGTTGAAAATGACTATTTTGATTAGGTAGATAATTCCTTTTTCCACAGTCATAGTTATGTTTTTAAAAATAGGATTTACAACCATATTACCAAAGGTTATTAAAAATGTACTATAGTCACATAACAACTTAATCAAATGTGACCATCTGAAGTACAGACATTTTAGCTAATTTATATGGAAATATCCAGCCATAAAACCATCATATTTTTTATTCATTTACTCAAAATCAAATATTATTGTACTAAGTATTAACTTAGAATGGCATTTTCCTCCATAAACCCTAAAGTCAAGATATAGATAATTAAAAGTACAAAGATGTATATGGCAATGTTTTAGGACTAACTGGGCAGATCAAAAATTGGTAGTGGTGTGTCACTGACAAAGCCTCAAATCACTCCTCCTTTTCTTGTTCCAGTCATTAAAATGGGCAGGTGGAAGTAATGTGTTCGAAAATGAGCAGGAATGTAGTTGTGATATTCTATGAGCTATTTCACTAGGTAATATTTGGCAAGTTTGATTGCCATGCATCTTAAAAACACATTTGGGTAGGAGTATTTTAAAGAAATAGAGTCATGTATTTTTTGGTAATTTTGCTCTTGGAAGGAGCAAGCAGTGAAAGTGTAACACTCAAATTCTAAACTTAGTCACATCATGCATATATCTATATATTAAATACTCACACATGCACACAAAATTTTTCTTCCCACACATATAATTTATAGTCATAGCAGAATTTTATTCATTCCAGTTTGTCTACATAAACATTTGATTTGATGGAAAAAAATCTAAGTTTTCTACAGACAGGTCTTAGGAATGTCAAATCTCTCTCTCATATTCCCCTTGATTAAGTACATTTAGTTTCTAGAAGTGGACTGAGAAATAATTTTCTTAATGTGTTAGTTTAATTTTGTTCACTTTTTTTATAGAAAATTATTTGTCTGAAATGGATGTTAAAGTGTTATAATTAGAAAGTTAAACTATGATTACATCTTACATCAATTATAAAGACAAATTATAATCATCTTTATATTTTATCCAGTGCACAAGAAATATTGGGAAAAAAAATTTAAGGGTTTAAATATCTGAATCTTCAATGGTTATATTTTATAAATATTTCTTTTCAAAATCAGAACATTTTTGCAATAAAATATTGTTGAAAACATTCATATACTGGCAAGTTGCAGTGTTTTAACAGTTTTTATGAAGAAAAACATATTAATCAACTAAGATGTTCAAAAGAGCTGATTTTAAATTAATTTAAATTCTAATATCTCTGCTGTTTTGCTCAATGTAATAATTACCAGCATGATTCCATTCCACGAAGAGAATAGAACATGGAAGGTTAATTAAGAGAACTATCCTACAGTCTATCAATAAAAAGTAATAAAAATATATAAAATTACAACATCCACTACAAAATCACCTAAACTTTCTATGAGATACATGAAAATAATATTAATTTCTACTGCACTGTACACCTACCTCACACTATATTTGTTGCATCCACAACTTTTAATTTTTTTCACTGTAGGACTAGTTTTATTCTTCCAAAAGAACTTGCAAATGTGTGCACAGTACTTAATTAGTGCACATTATCTAGCTATTTATTTTTCTCTTTAACCATTTTTTAATACTCAAAAATAATGTATAATTCAGAAATGGTTTGTGGACTTCTCATAAAAGTCAACATCTTCCCAAAAAATCTGTATCTTTGCAAATTGAAGAATTACACACCACCACCTAACTTTATATTAAAAAACTCTTTATAAAGTAAGTACAATTCCCTGTATTTTAGTTTTAACTATTTGAAATATTCTTATATAAAATACTGTCTGTCATAATTGCTGTTTTATCAAACACCAATGTGGCCCCCAAGTTTTGTTGGTACAACTGACATCTGTATATTCATAAATAAATAAAAGTGTGCTAAGATTTTTAAGATGTTAATGGTTACATATTAATATTTAAAATATGTAGCATTTGAACTTTAGATAGAAATAATTCTGTGTAACTGTTAAACTAGAAAACTAAAGGAAATATAAAAGTCATTAAATCTAAATTTAATGATTACACATATTTAATAGCCCAGTCAAGGAATTTGACACCTAACTTTTATTTTTGACATAAGAACATGGAAGGCCTTATGTTTATACTCTTTTTATACTTTTATTTTCCCTTGAAGAATTAAAAATATACACCCATTTTTATTTGCACACAGTAATCTAATCTAACATGGAAGAAGATAGGAAATAGACTCTCTAAGAGGTGGCAAAAAGAAAAATTCATTCATTTGCATAGTAGTTCAGGAGGAGTAGTGTTCTATTTCCATTTTATGTTAGGTCAGGGCCAAAAGGTGAAACAGTATTGTGGAAGTTTGGAGATTGTGGGCAATTCTATATTGGGTGGGGTACAGAGAGAAAAGGAGCAGGGGGGATTCTATGACATATTCAATTTGCTTACTTCTTTGACACAGCAATACCACATTTACCAAAGGAAATGTCTATGCATTGAGACTGTTTGTATCCTCACTGAAATGATAAACAGCAAATTTTATTATATGTATAGTTTCATTTTAATTGAAGACACACTGACACAAATATATGTATTCTTATTTCTAAAGAATTAAGAGAAAAAAAGTTGATCTTATACAACATACCATTATTTTGTGTAACATGTCAACTAAATCAGATGTTTCTGACAGTTACAAATAGTTTTTTTCCTTCAGAGCTTTGATCTAAAGTATTTATCATCCATCCAATCTTTTATGGCAGGCTTACTGAGTGGCCCAGGCTGTTTTGGGAACTGAAGAGAAAGGATATATATGACATTGCTCCTGTTTTTAAAGAACTTATAATTAGTTTTAGAAAAACAGATGTGTAAATATATCAGTGCAGTAAAGTCTTAAAAGTGTTGATACTAAAGTATTTGTATAAAGTATACAAAGAAGATACAGAGTATCAAAAAGAGGAGTAAGAAAAATTTTGAGATGATCAAATTCATCTAAAGGTTTTTCATATTTTTGTACTATCAATATCTTATTTTCTTCTAAGAGGCATTTCCACTCTATAATCTCTGTTGGAGAGTTCCTGTTCAAATCTAAACCCACTTAAGTAGTGATGATCTGCTTAAACCATGACAATACTTATAAAGAAAAAGAATCTTTACTTAAACTTTGCTTATTCTTATGCTATAATTATTTGTTATGTCAAATAAACATGGTCAAGATTAACTCTAATTGTACTAATTTTACTAGCACCAATTGCCTTTCAAAAAAAAAAAAAAAAAAAAGCATCTCCGGGCCTCCCTGGTGGCGCAGTGGTTGAGCACTGCACTGTGGAGCTGTCGGTGCCTCCCTATGCGAGTTCAACCCCCTGCCGGCCAGGGAGAGTCCCACGTGGTGCGGCAGACCTCTCCTGCCTCTCCCGCTGCCCCCCTCAGCAGTGTATTTCTGATCTGCCTGTTCTGCTCCCCGCTCTGTCTCTGGTGAACCCTCTAGCTGCCCCACGCCTCTGGCCTATACCCCAGCCTGTATAAGAAAAAAAAAAAGCATCTCTAATGAAAATTCTATGAAAAGTATCAAAAATACTAAATAGGTAGGTTTTAATATTATTTCTGATTAAAACAAACATTTAGGCAAACAAATTTGTTTCTTTGCCAAATGAAATGAGAACTTTGTTACAGTTTATAAACTAACAAGGGTATCTAAGAAATAGGGCATCCTATTTCTTCATGACGACAGGAAAATTAACTATTTCATGAAGTCATTTCTGTAAATAAATGCAAAACAAGTTTCATTAGAATTAAAGATAAAACTAAAGATAACTCAAATATTAATGTGTACTATTTTATTTAGGGTTGCCTTATAATATACTACTTATGTATGGCCTGACACTTACAAAGCAAATTCTATCAATAGTAAATATCTTTCATTTATACAGTCAGCTGATATCTGATCCTCCTCCTTCTAGCAACAGTGTGACACTAGTTTTCCTTTGAGAAACACCCCATCTCAATCTTGGTGCATTTGCTTCAAGTAAGGCTGACAGTATTTCAAAGTACCTAAGAGTGGAAATGTGACGGTGGGCTGACTTAACACAGTATCTATGCCCCTGGAAGTTTGTGATTTGGGATTGAGCATGTGACACAGGATGGTCCAACTAAGAGTTGGCCTAAGAACTTGGTAAAACTATTGGCACAGAGCCATCTGTGTTCCTAATCTAGTAGAACACAAACTTAATATACTAGTGAATATTTTGCTATCATTTGGAAACAGGAAGACCCTTAGTGAAAAAAGTTAATCTACATAAAGGAAGAATCCAGAAATAGAGAAATCTCTGACACTATTCTGGCACTTCAATCAAAACATATCTAAACCCAATAGAGAATGAATAAAATTCCCTTTTGTTCAAGCCAAATTGGAATTCTATTTCTATAATTTGTAACCAACCAATTAGTATCTTAAAAATATTTTTACATCTTGTTACACTGTCTATTTTTTGACTTCCCAAAGGAAATACCGATATTTTATTGCATCACTTGATGCTTTAAAAGTTACGATGTCAAAGTCCTGGTAAAGAGACACAAATGGATTACTTACTTTTTACCAAGATATACCCTTCATGATCCAATAGAACAGATCCCTTTCATTTCCTAAATATATTAGGCCTCAGGTTATTGAGGCACTATTTACTAATATCCAATGGAGATACCTGTGTCATTTTGGATCTCTATATTGAATTGCTAACTAAAGTAAACTGAAAGTTTTATATTTCTTTTGATTATAGATTTTTATATAGCTAAATAATTGCCTTCCTGAAAATACTGATTTAACAAAACACGTACAAGAGTTACATGAACACAAGTATCCAGATAGAATAAAAAAGCTATTTTCTAACTCTCAACTACTCCGTTTAATCTACTCACTTTTGTATACCAAATCAAAGGCAGTACAGTTTCATAACACGTCTGATATCTATGATAAAACCCCATGCTGTCTTTTCTCATACAGCCAACACCAGGTTTTAAATCTAGGAGTCATCTGTGCCTTCCCTTGCCCCCTAGATCTTTACCTCCTGTAATCTACTGTTGATTTTTTTTCCCCTGAAATGCTTTCTGTCCTTTCCGATTGCTTTATCCTATTGAAAGTAATGTGTATCATAACAGAAAATATCTACAATTGGCAGTTAAAGTAAATGGGTTCTGGCCCTGGCTCTGCTGAGAGACCTTTATCAAGTCACTTCAGTTTCATCATCTATAAAGTCAAACAACTTGGTAAGATTGTGGATGAGGAGTTATTTCAGTATTACAAAAAAATAAAAAATAAAAAAATCCTTCTTAACTGTCTTCAATAACCTCCCTTCAACTACCCACTGAACTACCTAGACTCCTTATGTGGGCATTCCAAACTCTCCATACCCTGTCCCCAGTTTGACTTCTAGCTTCATCTTCTATGACTAGTATTTAGGTTGAACCTAAAATTTACTTGCTAGTTTATGAACATACTCCATTGTAGTTTTTAATGTCCTTTCCTTTGTCAATTTATTTGTTTCATCCTACTGAAATGTTACCTCTATCACCATGCAGTTCTTTCCCATAAAATACAGTTTTTTGCCTGCTGAAGTCATGTATGTCCTGTAAGAACAGTGCAAATGCAATGTAGTTTGTAAACTCAATCTTGGTTCCCTAAAATCAGAAGTGTCAATGTAGTTTATACTTTTATACAAAGTATTCTATAGTTATTATGTTACTCATCTTATGGTGGGTTATATTTAAGTGCAAAGATACTTATCTCTCTTACAAAATTTTATCTTCCTGAAGGCCAGTATCCTGTATACTTTTGCATCTCCTATTTGTACTTGGTTGAAGTTACCAAATGGTAACTGTTAAAAAAAATAAAGTCAGAAATAAATAATTAACTTAGTTGTAAGATTCCATTGTAAATATCTCACAGTTTGTGTGTGTGTGTGTGTGTGTGTGTAAAATATCAAAAAATTACTGAGTCTTTATAACAAGAATAATTATTTACTTTATCATCCCTAAAATCTGAAATTCAAAGATTATATTGTAACTATACTGAAATATACAAAAAGATAAATGTACCAAAGTTTTAATCATCACAAAATTACCAAAATCAGTAATAATAATATATTCATGGTTATTAAAAATTCAATAAACATTGTATTAATTAAATATGCACTATGTACCTTTTCCTTAAATTCTCACTGATGTGTTATGTTTTTCCTTTTATTTTGTAGTTTCTTATTAAGCTTGTGGATAGGGGCTTGTTCAGCCACAAAAGATGTGGTCAGATTAGTACTGAAAGTCTAGAATACAAACATATTAGTGTTTACTTGATGATTAAGTGATGAAGTGGATCAATGAATAAAACACTTTCTATTGAATCATTATCATAATTTACAACTGTGCAATTACTTCCCATATCCTGGCTTCAGGTGATTACAATTTTACCTCAAAATAATGGTTGCTAAAAGTTTTATGGAGGCTGAACTTCACTTTGTATCTTTTTCCATAGGGCCATACTTTAATTTCCCCTCTGGCTACAAGATGTAACAGAAAATGAGACAATATGTACCATCTTGTGTTTTTTTGGAAGTTAGAAAATGAACAATAATCCCCATAGAAATCATAAAGAAAAATAAAAAAAGTTTAACTTATCTTTTAAATTAAAATATTATTTCACTTTGTTCCTTGATACATTATCGAAAAATTATTTTTCTTATTATCAACTGCTACATATTTTAATGATACATTACATTACATTCTAGAGAGGGATACACTTAGGAATAAGAAAAATAGGAAAAATCTATAGTAACAAAAAGGAAGAGAAGAAAAAGCACTTAAAACTATTCTTATATTGAGATGACCTAGATATAAGTCATAAGTAAAAAAAGATATAAGTAAAAAAAGAATGCCACTCTAAGTCAAATAGTTATAAAGAAACCATAAAGGTTTTTAATAATAAGCTATTTTAAGGGCAATCTAATATTTAACAAATAAAAATAATTTGGGATTATTATTTTCTTAATGCTTAAAACCAAATTTTAGGGCCCCCCTGATGGTGCAACGGGTTAAGTCTCCGCCTATGAAGCTATCGCTGTCACTGCAGCAGGAGTTCGACACCCGGCCAGAGAAATTCCTACATGGCGCATACATTCCTCTCCTGCCCCACCCTCTGCTCCCCTCAGCAGTGTGTTTCAGTCATCTGCCTGTTCTGCTCCTGGCTCTGTCTCTGGTGAATCCTCTCACCACCCTACACCTCTGGCCTACATCCCAGTTCTTCTATGCATAAATAAGTAAATCTTTAAAAAACAAACAAATTTTATTAAATTGAGGTTAAATTTCTGCAAGTCCCATTTATAATCATTATGTGTTAAATTATCAAAAAGCTCTTTAAAACAACTATTGTTATTGTTTAAATCATTGTTTTAAATCATTGTTTTAAATCATCACTTCTTAACCCAGTTTCTCAGACCACATTTAAGATATATTCTGAGTTTTAAATTCTGACTATTGATAAAATACATTTGAAATATTTGGGTTTTTCTTTTAAAGGCTGCAAAATCAATTTTAAAAGTTGTAAATATAAAAGTACGGGTCTGTGTGTATAAAGATGATAGAAAAGTGGTGAAAGAGAAAATCAAAAATTTTATTTTAGATATTTTTAGTTTGAATGCCCATCATATGAAGACGTCAAGGAGGTTATGAGTTATGGATCTGGACATTAGAGGAAATTTTAGAGTTAAAACAGAGATAATTTTAAAGCCATAGGTAATCCATGGGGTGGTAAAAGTGAAAAAATAATTCATCCAACAGTGAACAGTAAAAAATTGTTAAGAACAAGACAATGTCTTAACTTCAAAAATTAATGTCTTAAATTCAAAGGTACAGTAATAAAATTAATCACTAAAAAAAGCAAACTAAATATAAATAAGGATATGGTTTAATTATTAATCTTTTTCTAAAAATAATTTTGGCAGTATATATTGTCTTTTGATATCATGTTATAGTGTACATTAAATTATGAATGAGCACAATCTTTACTGTCTGTAATTTTACTTGGAAATAACTCAAAATATGAAAATGCCATATATACAGAATAGTGTATACACACTATATGCATTACAAAACTATGTGGAAAATGTCAATGCAAAATTAAAAAGTATATATAAATGTGTATGTACAACATGGATTAGATAGTATGAAATTTTATGCAGATAAAATTGAAAATAAAGGGACTACAGATTAGATTTCAGGTAAACTTTTTTTCTTACAATATAAATCTTGGCTTTATTTAATTTTTAAAAGGAATGTAACAAAAAGAAATGGAAAAATTATCCCCAAATTATATTGCTGGATAAATAAATGTGCAAAGTTGAATAATTTATGTTAAATAAACAGTACCCTTCTGGCTATTGCTGCACAATTTTATATCTATACCTAGATATCTGTCTTTCTATCTCTCCATATTTTTACCTATCTACACCACTGTGTGTGAGATACTGTTATAAATTTTTGATTGGTATTTTTCCAATAAAGTTGTTTATTTTTAATTAGTTGAAAAGATTCATGTGCCATACTTTTGACATGATTTAGGATATTACTGAAATCAAATTACAACCACATATAGGTATTTTTATCTTTACTAATTATGTTAATTCAATGTTTCTTCTATTTTAATTTTACCAGTAGTTTTCTGAAGGTAATTTTCTTAACTCATATTTACTTATTTAAAAAACAGGTTTCTGCATTTCAGTATCTTATCAAAAAGGGAAGTTAGTAACTTACTATTAAAATACTATCATTAAAAAAAATGAATGTCACAAATTAGTCTTATGTCATAAATAGCCTGAGAAAAGCAAGCAGATATTAACATGTAAAAGGCTATAGAAAATGTTTGTCATTTATAAATTGTATTTTCAGTCACAAAACTAAGTTTTCTTTACTATATAAAGACTGGATAACCAAGAAGAAATAGATACATTTCTAGGAACACATAACCTATATCAAGATTAAAACATGAAGAAATAGAAATACAAACTCTTAATAAACCAATTATTACTATGGAGATTGAATCACTAATCAAAAAATGCCCAACAAGTCTAGCTTTATTGGTGAATATACCAAACTTTCAAAGAAGAATTAATACCAATCCTTCGTAAACTATTCCAAAAACCAGAAGAGGTAACACTTCCAAACTCATTTTATGAGAGTATACTTACAGAAATACTACAAGAAAAAGACTTATAGGCCAATATCCCTAATAGACAGGCACAAAAGACATCAACAAAGTATTAGTCAACCAAATTTAACAATACAATGAAAGGATCACACACTATGACAAATGGGTAGTCCAGGGATATAAGGATTATTTCAACATTCTCAAATCAATGTGATACACCACTAAATAAATGAGGATAAAAACAAAATGAAGATAAAAATAGGATCATCTCATTGAATGCAAGAGAAGCATTTGATAAAATTCAACATTTATAATTAAAACTCTCAATTTAGTGGGGTTAGGAGTAACATACTCCCACATAGTTAAGGCTACATGAGACAAACTCACAGCTAGTCTGATACTGAAAGTGAAAAGCTGAAAGTTTTCCTTTACAATCAAGAATAAGAAAAGGATGCATGTGCTCATCATTTTTATTCAACATAGCATTGGAAGTTCTAGCCAGAGACAAGAAAAAGAAATGAAAGGCATCCAAATTGGAAAAAGAAAAATCTAATTGTCATTATTTGTAGATGAAATAATATTATACATAGAAAACACTAAGTGTTCCAAAAAACTTGTTAGAACTATTAACAAATTTTATTAAAGTTTCAGTATACAAATCAATGTACAAAAATATGTTGTGATTTTATATACTAATAACAAACTACAAACTACAGAAAGAGAAACTAAGAATTCCATTTACAAATACATCAAAATGTATAAAATACATAGACATAAATTGAACAAAGGATGGGAAAACTGAAAGAAATGGGTGAAACTGAAGACATAAAGAAATGGATAACCCTACCAATTGGGAGAAGATCTTTGCACACAACACAACCGATAAAGGACTGATAACAATAATCTACAAAGAGCTCACACAACTCAAAAAAAAAAAAAAACAAAGCCAACAATCCAGTCAAAAAATGGGCAGAAGAGCTAAAAAGACACTTCTCCAAAGAAGAAAAGCAAATGTCCAACAGGTACATGAAAAAATGTTCAACATCACTTATAATCCGGGAAATGCAAATTAAAACCACAATGAGATACCACCTCACCCCAGTGAGAATGGCACACATTAATAAAACAGGCAACAACAACTGTTGGCAAGGATGTGGAGAAAAAGGAACTCTACTACACTGCTAGTGGGAATGCAAATTGATCCAACCACTATGGAAAGCTGTATGGCGTTTCCTCAAACTGCTAGAAATGGAACTTCCATATGACCCAGCAATACCACTACTGGGAATATACCCAAAAGACACAAAAACACTAATCCGAAAGGATACATGCACCTGCATGTTTATTGCAGCACTGTTTACAATAGCTAAGGTATGGAAACAA
>PVIJ01005238.1:0-106248 GCA_004024925.1 Scalopus aquaticus
ACCAGCCTTGACTATGCCACCCAGAAAAACTATTAGCGACTCTAAATACTTTTTTCACAAACAAAACTACAAAAAGACTCTCAATAAAATGTTGTCCAAAGATTGTATTTCACAGGTAGAAAAAAAATCTCAGGAGAGTAGTCTGAAATAGAATTAAAAACAGAAAAGAGGCACTAGCAAAGAAAATGATAAAAGTGGTAAATTATATGCAAACATTGGCAATATCAAGCAATTACATCTAATTTGTGATATTTAGAGAAAACAAGATAAAGTTTAAAAATTGAATAAAATAGTTTATATGAAGACAAGAGTTATAAAATTTCCTGTATTGTTTGAGAAGAGAATAACATATCGACCCCTTTGAGACATTGTTAAACTAAATATGAAATTTAAAGTGTGTTGTGTATCCAGCAAAATAATGATAAATAGAATGTAAAACCAAAATCAATAGAGAAGAAAATACATGGAATGTGGAAAAAATACCAATTCAGTAGAAATAAAAATTGCTTTAGAAGTAGTGCCTATAGAAAGCAAAAATGGCACAAATGTGATATAAATAACTCCTATTCAGTTATCACAATACATACAATACATCAAAATAGACTAAATATATGGATAAACCTAACAAACACATCCAGTAACAAATACAGTAAAATTCTCCTTATATGAAGCTTAATTAATGAAAAACTAAATATCATTATTTAGGGGTTGTATGTAGGTATTGTAAAACTGGTGGAGGTCCCAACTGAAAAGAATGAGTCATTTGCCTCCTTTCTCTAGGGGAAGGATTCATCAACCAGCACTGGGTGTAGTTGAGCTAGGCAACGCCTTGTTAGAAACTCATGCATGAGGGGAGCCAATGCAGGAAGGAAGAAATAGCCTGGCTCCTCTAAGGGACGGTGGAGGAGACATTTAAAAGGCCTATGAGGAGAGCTGCCTCACAGCTTGTTTTGCCCTGGGCTACACCCAGGTGCATGCAGATGGATTACACTACACTGCACAGCGGGATCTTCTTCTCTTTCCAGGAGATTGCGAGATAATCTTTCATCAGGACGTAAAGATTTTTGTCTATCATGGTATCTCATGGTCAGTGTGGTAGACCAAATCGTGTGGACAAAGACTGCCAGCCCAAGATTTTGTCCAGCGGTTCAAACAGGACTTAGGACAACTCACCCTACTGCATTGAAATTTCTTATAATTCAAATCTGTAATCAAAATCAGGAAAATAATGAAAGGAAACTCAGGATATTCCTTATCTCTGGCAAGGGAGAGAGACACAGGAGGCTTCAAGATATCAGTGATTTTCAGTTAAACTATGTTGTAACTGCAAGACTTTTATTAGTAGTAGTTAGAACTTATATAGACTTATACATGCATGTGTAAAATACTTTAATGTTTAAAAAAATTTCATTTGACTCCCCATTACTAAAACGTAAAACAAGCACAAATACTATGCCCATGAGGATTTCTTCAACCTCGAATTCTAATTCTCTCTACTGGTGATCTGATGGGTTCCTGGATAAGTCCAGGGTTTGCTGGCTTCACCCCTTGGCCCACTCATTCAGGAGATTCTGAAATGTTTATAAGGTGGTTGATTTTCTAGGTCCTACTTTTCATCAAAACTACAGTCAGGGGCCTCCCCGGTGGCGCAGCGGTTAAGCGCTGCGCTGCGGAGCTGTCGGCAGCGGCGACGCGAGTTCGACGCCCGGCCGGGGAGAATCCCACATGGTGCGGCAGACCTCTCCTGCCTCGCCCGCTGCTCCCCTCAGCAGTGTATTTCTGATCTGCCTGTTCTGCTACGCGCTCCATCTCTGGTGAACCCTCTTGCTGCCCCCTGCCTCTGGCCTGTACCCCAGCTTATATGTATAAATAAAAAATAAATCTTAAAAAAAAAAACTACAGTCAGGTTGTGTCCTTCCTGGAGACTCTTCAGGCTACCTTCGTCCTTGGGAGACTCTTCTTGCCAAAATCCTACAGGACACATTGCCTGGATTACTCCTGTGACATCCAGTGTGTGTTTTCTTTATCTTATTATGTATATACCCTATCAGCCATCAAGGCTAGAGCTGTCACAACTGCAAGCTACTACCCAGAAATGTCTCTCCACTAATAGAGAAATTTTGAAGAATAGGATTCAAGTCTACATTCCTCTACCCAATGTGGTCTCTCCAGTGCTGAGAAGTCTCTTGCTTGTCATGCCGCCACCATCTCCAAACATTATTTTGTGACTCATCTGAAAAGTTAGATCTCTATTTTAAATATAAAACCAGCCCTGGTGTACCCATTATCCATCAATAAAATTCAAAGCACAGAATATAGAGATATTCAGTGAAATTGATAGGCCAGGGTAAAGCATGTTTTGCCAAATAAGTGCAACTTTTAGTGGAAAGTGAAAATAACTGGAGCAGCCAACACTCACACAGATCATTGTCTCTGAGATCCCAGCGAAGAAGGGAGATATTTAAAATAGTGGGATAGGGGTTTTCCTCATGGAAAGAACTAGAGAGGTATATTATCCTGTCCTAACAACAGCACATTCCCGTCCATCACTTTGGTATCATTCATCACAGGTGTTCATGAGGCCATAGAAAGGAATTAGCCGGAGTTGCAGAGGGAACCATAAATGTCAGTAGCCCCATAGAAACTGAAGTCATGTTAACTTAGAGTGAGGTGGTCTGACCTCTTCTCTTTAACACTGCACAGAACTGCAAACTCCATTGAAGCTGTCACTTCAATTCCATTCAAATTAATAAAATATAATTCATTTGAATAGGATTCAAAGTGATTTGATTCAACTCAATCAAATTCTGTTCATTGGAATCTGTCCTTGATTGAAATCTATTAAGTTCAATTCAATAATATAAATTTAAATGTTATGCAGTGAAATTAATTTTTAATTAATTAACATTTCAGTTCAGCTCCATTTTGATCTGAACTTCAAATCCACAGTTCTAAATTTAGTCCCTATTTAAATCAATACCATATAGTAAAATCCAGGGTAATTCTGAAGATACAACATGAAGCTAATCAACTGCATTCATTTCTGTTCAGCCCTAATCAAAAGAGTTTAGTGACATTCAATCACAGAGAGATAAAATTTTCACCTTTCACTATGAAATTAAATGTTTAAAACTTCAAAATTATGAGTTTTCCCAACTTTACATCACTGTGGTATGAACTCCCCAGGACTTTTTTGGATTCACTCTTTGTTTGGTCTTTATATTAATATAGAACAACATAGAATTAAATGGTTAGGAAACAAAAGAGAATATTGTTATTTGACTTAATAATCTGATTTCACAAAAATTATAGGCAACTAGAGATGATAGGTTTTTGTATCTGTGAGAATGCCAAGACATCTGATTTTTAATTTTATTTTTAAGGTTCTTAATGTAAGTATAAAATACAGACATTTGGACTCAGGACTATGGTTATGAAATTGCAAAATAAAAGGTTACAATGACTAGATTATTCTGGAAAAAATAATTGGAGATTTTAAATGGATATGTTACTGCTCCTGGTTTAGGTCATTTGCACTGGAAGGAAGGTTCTCATAGATACCAAAATGATTTTCACACGCAGGCTAGGATTGCTCCAATTAAAAATGTCTATACTTAGCATGTATATCATCACTGCTCATAGCTTGGTATGGTTTACTGTGATCAGATCAACATGGTCAGCTGAGATTAACTGATGAAGAGGTGGGAAAAAACAGCTTGGTGGTGCCCTAGTAAGGATGGGATGGAGGAGGGAGTAGGAGATATTTCAAAGCATGAATCACCACTTTAGAAAGAAGTTCCCACACTTCGGGCACTTCAAACATTCAGGGTGCTGCCAATGCAGCAAGATTGTGCCAGGTCTGTAAGGGACCTGCCAGCAGGGGACACTAGAGGGCGCTCTAAAATGGCAGGCTTCTGTGGCAGCTGTACCTCTTCTGTTTCCTGTGCTAAAAAGCAAAGAATTCGCTTGAGATTCTTTCACTGAATTTGAAGGGAAAAAAACAGATAATAGTAGATATAATAAAACTCAGTTTCTTCAAATTAAAATGATATTTTTGCTTTCATTTTGGAAACTATCAATCCTTGTGGTATTGTTTTTATTATCCTACAGAAATGGTTGGAATAGAACTAATTGAATGTCCCCATGACTATACTGCATCTTGTCATAGAGTGTCCCAGGATGTGATTTACTTTAGGGGACTATTAGGTCACTTTGTGTGGACCAGAAGTCCCAAAGAATGCATTTAGGAAATCACAGGTATATATCACGTTTTCACTAAGAGACCCCTGAGCTTTTGCCCCAGTGTTTCTGAAACAACATGCTTTTGGAGAAATAACAGATCTGTTGGTTTCTTTAAATCTCGGGGAGAAGCAGCTACTTTTCTTTCTTCCTTTCCCAGCTTGACCATCCAAGCCATAATAAACCCTTCATGGTAATATCACTTGATCTTAATTAAGCGAGAACAAACTATGTAGTGATTATATTTAACTAGATACATATTTGACTGTCTTAGTACCATATTCCTTACCTTGATAATTTAACGTTTATTAATTTACACTATGGTTTATCATTACCTAATCTTCTATGGTGATTACACCTACTTAATATGGTTAACAAAAGTCTTCATATTCTGAGGTTAGAGAAGTTCTTCAACTCTTGGCACTGGGTAATTAAATTATTTCTTCTCTCATCACTTTTCATTCTTTTTAAAAGTCTTTCCATTATTATCACCTTTAACTGCTTTTTTCTAAAGCCAATTAACAGGTAAATAATGATTTGTAAAGCAAAATGTAACACTTCATTAGCATAGCTCTGGAATAAGGCAATTCTTTGTTCAATGAAAATTGAACTTTCTCTTCCTGCTGAATATAAAATCCACACCAAATTGATAACTTATTTCAGTAAGAGTGATTTGATTTAATCAAATTAACCAATGCTAATGACAGAACAAAAAATGCTTTTTCCCTGGAATATGTTTTGCTTATTGGCGTGCTTCCATTCATGGCAGATATAGAAAAAGCTTTCCTCAGCTTCTCTGTTCATACAATTTACTATCACTGTCCATAATGAAAGTGGAGCAGTGTTAGATTATTTCTGCTGGTCACTGGAAGCAATCCTGGGAGACGAGCTGGGTTCTGAGATCTGTACTCTTTCACTGGCTATTTGAGCAGAGCAAGAGAGTTTCCTGCCAGACAGCCCATTAATGCCAGTCATGCAGGTGTCTGCTTTATTTCCTCCCCTCCATCAGTTATATTAATGTCCCCTAGTTTCCCAAACCTGACAGTAACCAAGATTTCCTTTAAGAAATGGAATTTCGTGTTAGGTGGCCTTGAAAAGATGCAGTACAATGCATAAATGAGATAACCAATTAAGCCATGTTTCTCTATTGTGGGGTCCAGTTATGGTCTGGAAGTTCTCCGAGTCTTTGGCAAGGCCAGTGTGGCACCGTCCACCTTTGCCCTCTTCCTGTAACATGGCCAGAAAATAGAATCAACGGGGACCTAGTGCAGCTTACAGGCCAAATGACCTGGCTCAGATTTTACAGTTTCCATAAATGGGATTTTTCAAGTCTTAATTTTTTAAACACTTGACTCCATCAAAAGAAAACAAGAATTGTTGTTGTCATGCTTTCACTTTTGGAAAGCATCAGACATTGGGTGCTTTGCTCTTTGGCATGAGAGAAATATAAGGGAGAAACAAAATAATTTCAATATGGAAAGCAAACATGGCCCCCCTATATTCTGGGACAAGGAACAGATAGAAGACAGGGTTTCAAAGTAGACCTTTTCCTGCAGAGCTGCTTCTTCCTACGTAACAAGGTACTAAAATTTCCCTCCTGCTATTTTTCATGTCTCAGTGCTATAAATGATCATGTCAAGGGAAAAATAGCAACTTTTCCAAATTAAATCAACGCAACTGGGAAAATCTAGAACTTTCTATGAAGTAGGGAACTACCCAAATACCTCCCTTTGAAGTTCAGAGCATCTACTCATTCATCACGTCAAACCTGAACTTCAGGGTCAGAATCTAGTTTCATGACTTTAAATTGCCCACTTTAAACAGAAGTGTTCTTAAGGATATTTGTTGGCATAGCTGAGAAAGCACCACAGCGCTTCCTACATTATTCCACTATGGCTCTTACTTTATTGCAAGATTTGCTTTTAAGTTGTGTTTGCTCACATGATCACTCACTGAGTGTGAGACTTTTCCTCATCATCCTTAATTCGGAGCACTCACAGTCACTAGCACGAATTCTCCTGCTTGGCTTTCTGGCTGTCACTGCCTCCCTTAATGCCATTCACTCCCCAGCTTCCTGGAAGAGAAGTTGTTCCCACGTCCTCCCGTTCTTCCCTTCCACTCCCTCCTCTGCCTATTGCTACTAACTTCTTCCCACTACTTGCCTGAAACCCCTCTCAGTAGTCTTCCATGCATCCTGGCTGTCAATTTTTTTAAAAAGCTTAAATTTTCATCTAAATGAACTTACTAGAAAATCCGATACTGCTGAACAAATTGATTTTTTAGAGATTCTGTCCTCATTTTTTCCTCCGCCCTCTGACTACATTCTGTCTTGACCTATACTGTGGACATCTTCCTCTCTTTCTGTTCTCAAAATGCTGTTGTTAATCCTCTTCAGCGCTGTCCTACCGTGTGTGTGTGTATACACACATACACACACACATACACATATATACATAAACCATACACACACACACACACACGCATGCTTGCACACACACTTCTACCTATATTTTCCACAGAGAAAATACTCTTTGTGGGCCTCCCTGGTGGCACAATGGTTAAGCGCTGCGCTGTGGAGCTGTCAGCAGTGGCGATGCAAGTTCGACACCTGGCTGGGGAGAATCCCACATGGTGCGGCAGACCTCTCCTGCCTCGCCCACTGCTCCCCTCAGCAGTGTATTTCCGTTGATCTGCCTGTTCTGCTACCTGCTCTGTCTCTGGTGAATCCTCTCGCCGCCCCACGCCTCTGGCCTACACCCCAGCTTGTATGCATAAATAAAAATAAATTTTAAAAAAGAAAATACTCTTTGCTCCCTTTGCCTGGGGACCCTTCTTTCTCTTACATCCTTATCCATCTGGTTAATGTCCACTCAACCTTGAAGATCTAGGCCAAATATTTCACCTCCTCTGAGAACTCTTCCTTCATAACCTCCTTCTCCTCACTCACCCTCCTCTTTGTTCATAATATTGAACTATATTTTCAACCTGTGTCTTTCACCTCCATTCTGAGTTTACTATAATGTATGATACATAGTAGAAACTCAATGGATGTTTGATGATTCAGTGATGAATAAATGAGTGAATACTGGGCCAAATATAAAGGAAAGACATGTATGGTGTTTTATGAGATACAGTGTCAGACTTCTGGTTTGGCAGCAAATCTGCCGTGTGATAGAAAAAAAATCACTTAGCCTTTTCTAGACCTAATTTTTTACCTATAAAATAAGGAGATCATACTAAGCCACAATGAAAGCCTACTTTTAGCTCTAACATTCTATGATTTCCATAATTATCATTTCACAGAAAATCGTGGCTAGTCATGAACTTAGTTGATTATTCCAAAATCAATGTATGGTCTTTATACCTTCAATGTGGATATGCCCCATCTAGGCAGCCAACTTACAGAATAGGCTCCTAGATTATAAAAACCTGCATGTAAAACTGTTTTCCAAAGAAAGAAGTGTATATCCTAGTGGGGAAAAAAAGCTTACCATTGCCTCTGATATGTTTATTAAATATTCCTATTATCGAAATGCACCTTCGTGAGAGTTAAGTGAGGGTCAGACTAAGGATGCTGCTATTGGGGGTGGGTGTGAGTGTGAGTTACAATGACTCGGTCCTGTTCCCACCTCAATGTGCCTCTCCCCTCTCTCGTAGATGGCAGTCCGTACACCTGGTGGGTTGGCAAAGCCAATGAGAAGCACTACTATTGGGGAGGCTCTGGACCCGGAATCCAGAAATGTGCCTGCGGCATCGAGCGCAACTGCACCGACCCCAAGTACTACTGCAACTGTGACGCGGATTACAAGCAGTGGTGAGTGGGGCGTGGGGGCCGGTGGGCTCACCTCCCAGCGTGCCTGTCGGTCAGCACAACTAGAAGAGAAAGTTTGAAACGTGCTGAAATCATAAGACAATGGTTTAGAAAAGGTTGGGACTACCGCAGTTGACAAATGTCAGGAATATTCTGAAAAATATAAAAGCACCAAGAGGTCGGTGCTACAGGGGTGTGCATTTAGAAATGGACCGACAGGTAATTGATGTGTTCATATTTTGTTCAGAGAGGAAAATAATGAGCCATGTAGTAAACAGTGATTTGCATTGTAAAATGTGCCTCATAACAATAGAGGGGAGGCCTGCAGGCGGGGAGCTCGTGTGCCGTGGGTGAGCATGGCCACAGTCCTCAGTGTCCAGCAGGGCCTGCTTCCACCTCCTGCAGTGTTTGCTTTGAGTAGCTGGACCAGAAGGAAAAAAGCGGATGGGGGGAGGGGAGGACAAAAAGCAAAAATAGGTATTTTCTTTTGTGTTGAGCAGCAGTGCTTACCCATCTGCTTTTCTTTCATGCCTTGAACTGTTTATAGCGCTGATACAAATCAGTTCATGAAAGATCTATTTTGGGTCCCTTTCATCTCTCTACTGGCTTTTGTCCTGCTTCATGGTGACTGGCTGGGCCTGTGTCAGTAAAAGATAAAGATAAAACCAGCTGTCATTCCGTGCGAAAGAGAGGCCCCCGGAAGTTGCGGTAGAAGAACATAAATGCCTGTGTGGTGGTTCCCCAAGCGAGAATCCAATTTCAGCACCATGGAGAGGTGCTTTGTGCGCGTTCCTGCCGCTGGGCGGCAGCAGAGAGCAGAACCCCGAATTCCCTCAGGTGACCAACCAGCTAGCTTCCTTCCTTGTGTGTCTGCTTTACACCGTTAAAAGGAATTTACGAGACAAGATCATTCTGCCAGCTAACCGAAAACTAATTCTGAATGTAAAGTTACATGATTTTCAGGGATTATGTCTATCTTTTTTTTCCCAAAAGCCGTTTTTTTTTTAGCAAATGAAATGAGTCACCAAGGCTTTGTATTTCAGTGACTTAGAATTTCTGTGTGTGCATCAATAGGAATCATTATTCTTTAATTGTGGTTTATTTTAAAGAGAAAATCATGGCATGCAGTTTTTAATTTCATTTGTTTAAAAGACGTATCTGCGTGTACACGCACATTTACATGCTATAAAAAGATTGGGAAGCCAGGAGACTGTCAATCTTGGTTGAAATCACAGGTACTGGGAACAACAGAGTGAATAACAGGAACAAGAATCTGTGCCCTGGTTAATGCTGTCGTCACTGCTACGGTTCTGAGTCTTAAGCAGGTTCCATACATTCTCTCCTTTCACCTACTTGGCTTTGACTCACGGCCCCTTTGAGAAGCTGCCCTGACTCGGAGATGGACCAGATGGTCCATGGTCAGACCACCCAGCGAGTTCAGTTGCTTTTGTCCTCCCACAGAAGAGAGGCAAGGTGTTCGGGAAAAGGAAAATGTATTACAGAAACCCATGCGCCCTTTCTTATTGTCAAATATGCTCAGGGCGTGGGGCACAATGTCAGATAGAACGTGTTCTCTGTCCTCAAGGAGCTCAGCAACCAGTGGAGGGAAAGGTGACCAAGTAGACAGCGTGACAAATCGGTGTCCCCGTGCAGACTCTCACGGGGGACCAGTGCGCGGAGACGTCCGTCTGACTGAGGGACTGGGCCGAGGCCTGGGAACATCCTCACGGCAGAGGGCCCCTGGAAGGAGAAGCGTGACTGTGTGGGGCGCCCTGCCCCTTGCCAGCCTGTCTGGGAGGAGCCTGAGTAAGCTCGGTGAGCTGGGGAGACAGCGCAGTGCATCTGGAGTGGGGCGCGGAAAGCAAGGAAGGCGCCCCGGGAGGCGAAGCGCGTGCGCGCTAGAACACTGGAGCCTCCATTCCTGACGGCATCGTGGGAGTCCACGGTCCTTGGCAGGAGCCCTGTGGAGGGAGGCCTGAGGGGGTCCGGAAGGAAGGAAGAGGATGCCCCGATAGTCCTTGAAAGACACTTAGGGCAAGGCCATAGGAGCGGACGCTGTGAGCTGCGTGGGAAGCGGCGTCTGAAGGACTTGGCAGGCGCGTGTGTGCGCGCGGAGGAGTCGGCAGGCGCCCGCCTGGGCCCCTGGAGCTCTTCGTCAGGTTGAGCAGTGACCGTTCGAGGGGAAGATGATGAGTTCGGCTGTACGAAGTCTGAGCATCATGGTAAGCCCAGAGGACCGCCGTTAGTGGGGTTACTGGCACGAAAGGCAGATTTCAGGGAAATGTATTTGCACCTGAAACCATTTCTGAGAGCGTGCCTGCGGTCAGGTCACAGGTTAGACTGGTCGCAGACAGGCCTTCTCAGCCACACTCAGACACGCCCCGGCGATGCTCTGATCGGCTCATCACTTTCCACGGGTCCTAAGGGACCCGCACGCAGCTGCCGTCTCTGCCCCCCTGGCTGAGCCGCTGAGAAGGCCCCTTTGCCCTTTCGCTTCTGTAAACTCCGTCTAATGCCTGATAAAAGAGGCCGTGTATTTTGAGCAAACTGAAAAGTATGATGAATATGTTTATCATACATAGCTATTAAAATGATCTTCCTTATTTAGCACAAGAAAGAAAGCTTTCAGTGACGTCTAGTTGGTCTTTAAATCCGCCAGCACCTGGCACAGACTTGTCATATGGATGCTTTCCATGTTTTAGAATGAACAGGTTTGCTTCTGGAGGTGTGTTCCAGCCACCCAGAAGCAGTGAAGAAAGAACGGAGCTGGGTCTTCTCAGGGCTGAGCAGATCCAGAGGACGCTGAACTGAGACTTGTCTATATAATAAAAACAAACCTTGCCTGGCACACTGATGTGAGAATTAAGTCAAATACAGAATAGGAAAGTATTCTGTAAATTGTACAGTGTGTGGTATATAGCTATTTGCAGTACTTATGTGATTCTCGTGGAAGCTCTTAATGAGTCCTAAGAAAGGGAAACTGGACGGCGGGTTCCTTCCTGCTCTGGGCCTGCTGTGTCGTAGCTTCAAGTCACATTCCCGGGTACCACGAGGCGGAGTTGTGGGACAGGCTGTCTTGGAGAAACTTACAAATAAGGGCGTGTCAGTAGAAGAGAAGGAATCAGTCCCCGGCCCCATCGATCCTGAAAAAGAGATGCTGGAGCCAGCTGCTGTGCTGAATACATCGGGGTGTTTGTCCCGAGGAACCCCGTGCTCTCACACTCCCCAGGGGGCACAAATGAGAGTTACATTGTCCATGAGGGAAAATGAGACCCCTACGGCACCAGGCAGTCTGGGCCCAGGCACCAGCTGTCTACACTCGCTGTCTGCGAGCCGTGTTTTCCCTGTGCACCAGAGGAAGCCAAGGTCCCGGCTTAGGATGTGGACTCTGGGGCAGCCCCCCCAGCTAGGAGAAGGGAGCGCCACTCCCCCCAGGTCACGTGCAAGGGCCCTGGACATGTCCTCCCAGCAGCGTGCACGGGATTCTTTTTGTCTGCCACAGAGGCAAGCTGGGAGCTTCGGGGAAAGGAGTCCAGTGCAGACATCCATAGATTCACACCCGTAGAGCATTTGTTGTGATGTAAAAGTGAAAATAAAGGTTCTGCAGAATCTTAGGTTTTCAGACTCTGTGTCCCCTTTAGGAAGTTGGTTCTCCCAATAAGCTGATCTCAATCACAGTGAACTGTGTGATTAAAATGGACCGAGACAGGGTCTCCCTGGTGGCTCAGTGGGTTTAAGCACAGCGCTGTGGAACTGTCAGCGGCTGCCGCGAGCATTCCGCACCCGGCCAGGGAGCTTCCCTCATGGCGCCGCAGACCTCTCCTGCCTCTCCCTCTGCTCCCCTCAGCAGCAGTGTGTTTCCATCAATCTGCCTGTTCTGCTCCCCACTCTGTCTCTGGTGAGCCCTCTCACCACCCACACCTCTGGCCTGCACCCCAGCTTGTATGCAAAAATAAAAAATTTTTTAAAAATATTTTAAAATGGACTGAGACCAACACGAGGGTGAGTCCATCCTGTGCCATTTCCTGCATCTGTGACCTAAGTTGGGACATTTGACTTCTCCAGGTTTTCATCTCCACAAAAGAGAGATTGATGGTACTTCCCAACTTATAAAGATCTTGGGAAAGTACTCTCATAAATGAATATTTAAAATGACAGCAAGGCATGTTGTTTTTATTATTACTTGGATGTTGATTGGAACCCAAACAGAAATGGCTCCAAATTTCTTAAATTACAGATACATAAATTGGGATCTAGGAAAATTGAAATTATTTTCCAAAATTTACACTGGAAATGAGTGGCAAAGACTAAGGCTCACATTTCCAAAGTGCCGGTCTAGCGTGTTTTTTTTTTGTTGTTGTTGTATTTTGTTTTGTGTCTTACAATATCATGGTAAACAAAGACTATGTTTTTTTAAGTTTTCAATGATTTATAAATTGAAAGCTTTAACTCTATGTAAGTTTTAAATTTCAAGCCTAAACAATAAACCACATGTCAGACGCTCCTTTTCAAAGGACTCTAAAACTTTAAATTGAGCATTTATTCTTATTTACTATAGTAAAATACAGAAAAAAATGGAGCTGGGAGAAATGAGATTGTAGCTCAGAGTATGATTGGGTCTTGCAGCAAAGCAGCAAGGGCCTGGGAGAACTCTAACCATCTCAATAATTGCCTGATTATCTATGCTGTGAGAAGTTTTGCACAGTTATTTCTGAGATTGAATGTAATTTAGCATTTATGATTTACTATTCACAGCAATAGTAAATATTCCCACCTACAGTGCCAGAATCCTAATTAAGCGAGCCTTGGTTTCAGTTAAGTGCCCACCACCGGGTAATTCCTAGTCTCTTACAGCCTCGCTCAATGAGCTAAATCATCACATCTGAAATTAGCAATTCTAAAACAGAATTACTATTGAAAATGGGCCTTCTGCTGCTTGAGTGCCTGTCTCTCAGGGTACTTGTGGAATGTCTGGACATTTGTGTCTGGGCCAGCACGGGCATATCCACGGGGGACGTAAGCGAGGCAGAGCTCTGTTAGCGCTGTCTATGTTACAGAGTAAGCAGTGCCACCTGCAGACTGGAAAGGCTGGGGCACAACCAGCCAGGGGTGTCCAGTCCCACTGGGCCCATCCCAGGCCCAAAATTCCTAGAGCAGGAGCATTTGCTTCTCAGGCTGACTGGTGGTGAAAACATGAATTCCCTTCTGGAGGAGATTCCAGATTTCAGCCGCACAGGACTGTCCATCACCACAGCCGGCAGTGTGGCTTGTCCTGGGTACCTGGGTCTGTTGTCCCAGGTTTTGGTCTCATGATACGTCCTGTGGACACAGTCCCACCCAGCGTGTGCTGTGTGTTCCTCCATCCAGTTTCAGAGCATAATGTCCCCTCCAAGGGGAGGAGATGGCAAAGAATCCCCTCTCTAAAAGGCAATTTGGAAATTACTGTCAAAATTTTAACTCTTCTTCTTTGTCTGAACCCTCACCCATACATTTACTCTCTTCTGTGAATACAGATAAATACAAATGCTAAGATTTTATTTTCCTTTATTTTTTCTGGTAGCAGTCAAAAACAAATAAGTCCAAACAGAAGGTAGTGACTGTCACTCAAGGCGAAGGAGGGTAGTAGATATAGAGAACTTGCCTAGAAAGACAGCTGAGGAGAAAGTGCTGAAAGCAAGTTGAATAGCAGACATGATGTGAATCTGATTATTATAACAGGCATGTGGATCCATAGCCCTTTAATGTGCATGGAAGTTTCTAGAACCTGTATAAAACAAGCTATCTATAAGAGCTCACCCAGCAGATGAAAGATGCAGAATCCTACAGAAGACTTGTCTTCATTCCTGTCTGCACCTTATTTACCCTCTGACTATTTTTATCACAATCCTATTCAATCTGTATGATTAAAACCTTTTAGTAGCTTCAGAAATAAAAGAAGAAAGTAAGGGCCTTTTCCAGTATTCTGTTACATAACAAGGCAATATTAACTGGTCTCTGAAGAAAACAGAAGAGTAAACTGAACCACAACCAGAAAGTCTCCTGGTTCTCGATTCTGCCAGCCGCATCGTTGGGATGAGCTTCCAGGAAAATAGGATTTCTCTCTCCCACAGTGAAACTGGCAACATCCAGGCCCATAGCCTTATGGTTACGTGCAAAGTACAAGGTGCCTTCCCTTGGTATGAATTCTGTGAAACTCTCATCTGTCCTTTTAATCTTTGCATCCTGCTTGGGATAACAAGCCCTTTGTATCCCTACACTCGACTCTCAGCACTAAACACTCAGTGGTCTTACTCATGTGTGTTACAGTGATGCGGCGTTATGAGCAGTACTGTCACCAGTTACGGGAAATACCCTTTTGGCTGCTAAACTGACCAAACCAGTAGGCAATAGGCAAGTGGTGTGTGTGTTGTGTGAAATAAAATATTAAGATGGTAGCCTTTGACATTTCCTTTTTAGGTATGTAAATTTGATCTAATGAAGACCATTAGCTTCATTAGGTTGTTTTGACAAAAATAAATGAATTACTAAAAAGGGAGCTCTTTATTTTAGGCCCACTTAGTCCCAACACCTGTGTTTCAATCTCTGTGGGGCCAGTGCAGGTTCCAAGAGGCTTTTACAGCCCATGTCTTTTATTTCTTGTACTTACTGGACTGAAATTTACAGGTCAGATTTCCTCTAAGCAGGATGTTTCTGGAAAGTCTAGCTCATTTAGAGAACACTTTCCTCACAGGGGTCAGAGCTAAGGTGCACAGACCAGGGCTTCTGTTCTCTTTCATCAGGAATTCACCTTGGGGTGCAGAATAGGACTGTCAGCCAGGCTCAGCTAAGTGGGTGCTGCATACAACAAAACACAGAGCCACCCTGTGAGTTAAAAGACCTCTTGGCAACAGGGGTAGGGGATGTCTCTCCTAGCTTCCAGAAGAAGCATAAAAATGATATATTATATTCTGTCTCAGGGATACTTTAGTGCCAGCTTACTGGCACAGCAGAGAGCCCCTGTCACCTCTGGATTGTAACATGACAGAAAGGTAATTGGGCACCGGAGAAGATGTCAGCAAAGTGGCAATATGGTTTGACCACTGCCCCTAAATAATATTGATGACAGGGAAGGGAGAGAGACTAATCAGGTGTGAGCCTGTCAGATGTTGAGAGCATATGCTGTGGGCTCCCAAGATAGACACAGTCTACCCACAGAATGCTAAATGGGCTTGAACAGAATAGATCACTTCGTGATCTCGAGAGAAGCAGAGCTAAGATCCAAATGAGCGTTCTGAGCAACACAGTTCATTTCCCATTGGCATTTCTCTCCCCAAGATGCTTTCAAAAGGAGATCTCTTATTATATTCTCTGGGGCGGGGGGAGAATGCATTCTCCCTAAAACTCAGTCATGAAGAAAAATGTCAAATTAAATGGCATATCATGAAGTCTAAAGCAAAGCGCTAATAAAGTAATTTTGAGGCATGTTGTAACTGGGGCGGGGGGGGGGGGCAGGGATGCCACAGTGATGCAGACTTGCTCACACCACAGCTCACTGGAAGTTCAAATCCACGACACCAAAATCCATCATCCCCTCCTCCCCTGTGCCAGTCATTTCCCCCTGGGCCTTTCACAAATACCGGACTGTCTTTCTTTCTTTTTCAGATTTATTTATTTATGCATACAAGCTGGGGTGCAGGCCAGAGGTGTGGGGCGACAAGAGGGTTCACTAGAGACAGAGTGGGGAGCAGAACAGGCAGATCAGAAATCCACTGCTGAGGGGAGCAGCGGGCAAGGCCGGAAAGGTCTGCCGCGCCATGTGGGAATCTCCCCAGCCGGGCATCGAACTCACATCGCCGCTGCCGACAGCTCCACAGAGCAGCGCTTAACTGCTGCACCACCAGGGAGGCCCCGGACTGTCTTTCAACATGGCTTTTCTCTTAATTCTGTTGGAGAAAAAGCCCAAGAGAAGCTTCATGATAATATGTGTACCTCCTGTATACAGGGGAGAGTCTCAGGAGCTCAAACTCACCCACATGGCTTCAGACACCATGTTAAATAGTTTAGACAGGGGTCTTGGAGGATGAGGAGGAGAAAGGGAACGCCAGTTAGGGAGCTATGGGGAAGACACAGGAGACAAAAATATGCAGACTAAGCTCCTCCTCCAATGAAAAGAGATCAGGACATGAGGTCTTCCGGTACACACCCTGACGAAGTTCACTTGTAAATATCTTTTTCAAAAGCAACATCTACTCTCCACTCAACCTTCAGAGCTCCCCCCCACCCCATGAAATCAACCTTTTGCCAGAGGCATATTTTGAGGTGGCTGATTTTTGCTCCCCTACATTTTAAAACCTCAGTTCTGAACAGCTTCACAACAACCTTCCACAATAATTTCCAACCTTGAAGCTCCCCCATACACATTCTATACCTTTATAACTATGATTATTAACTGTCTGGAATCATATTAATTAGAATTACTAGGAAGTATTAAAAATTACTGATCCGTCCCCCCTCAGACTAATTAAAATCAAAATCTCTGGGGATCAGATCTGGCCATTCTGGATTTTGCAAATTCTGGAGGTTTCACATATATAGCCAGGGTTGAAAGGCAATGATAAAGGTTTAGGTTGAGCTGCATATAATAAGAAATAAGTAAATATGACTTAATCAAGATGAAATTTTATTTATCTTTTTTTATAAAACAAGCACATGCTCCTTCCAACAATCTGCCTTAGCATTCTTAGGGCTTGACATCATCCTTGGGATCCAAAAAGGCTTCTAGAGCTCCAGCCATCACAATCATATTCCAGGTGGGAAATAAAGAAGGGGGGAAATGAGTCTCTGAAAATGAGTTTACATACTACTTTCATTTATATTTCTTTAGCTGGAATTTAGTTATAATGCTAGCAGGTAGGCTGAGGGGGACCCCAGAACCCCTAAACTTACACATTCTAAAGGGGCCCAGCCATCCATGCATAAAAAGACAACTCTTAATGTAAATGAATTTTAATGGGGCAGTGTGCATAGAGAGAAAAAGGATAATAGTTTCCCAACAAAACACCCAAAGTTACCCATCCCCTCATGATTAAATGCCCAGCCAAACAAGGTCGGCCCAGAGCAGGACCACTGAGCTCCAAAAGCTGCCACAAGTCTAAGGCACCTTCTGATGGGGAGCCATTGGAAAGGGGCAAAAGGGGCCAGGCTAGTCTGTGACTAATGGAGCAAAATCAAAAAATACAAGTGAAGATAAAAGCAGCCATTGTCAGCCTCCCACGTGTTCTCTTCTGTGTGTCTCCTTCCATGTCCCCTGGGGCAAGTCCAGAGCCAAGAAATAAATGAGCTCCCCCTTCTCCATGTGTCCCTCCTGTGTCTCTTCTGTGTGTCTCCTCATGTCTCCTTCAAGTGTCCTGTATCATCACCCTGCCGCTCAGCTCTGCCCCTCGGGAAATGGCACCTCCCCTTTCTACAGAGCTGCCTCTCGTGATCAGGTCTCTCCTACTGTGAAAGGGACTGGGTGATGTAGCCTTTCGTTGGGCATGAATGTGTCTTACTAAAGTAAAGGTTCTATTACTGAAGAAGGGGAAAGGAGCATTAGGAGAGAACGAACAACTTCTGTCCCTGTGTTCATTCTTCGAAAGGACGGGACTAGTATCCTGTTACTCTGTGGACCATGATACCAAATCTAGCAGAGTTTCAGGGACCACTTTATAGCTCTACAGCATGCATGTCACAGCTGGAGTGTGACAGTTGGAATAGTGCAGGAAACGATTCTGCACCAGGGCTCCAGGGCTGCAGTCTGGGAGACACAGACACAAGGAGCACTGATATTTATTTACATGTTGGGGGCGGGGCTAGGTCTGCTATATGCAAATGAGGCTCTCAGTCAGCGCAGTTCTGATGGGTGGAAAGTTTGCAGAGTGGTGATTGGTCAGATTTCAGTCCTGAGTCTGGTGTCTCAGTGTCTATCCTATTCCTCTCCCTGTGAATGCCCTGGCATGTCCCCAATAGGCAGGGCACCCACACAGGCCTGGAGGAGTAGGGGTCCCTGTGTGGGGACCAGACCCTCCACAGCCTCTGGCCATGCTCCTAATGTCTCCATGTTTTTTGTTTTTGTTTTATTTATTTATCATTTGGCACCATGATTAAATCCAAATTCCTTCAGTTACTGTTAGGAAAGCTCCGATGCCTCTGCTCAGCTTACCTTCTCAGCTTCCCTCTTCACTCTGCATTGTGACCATCCCAGGAATAGTTGTCCTCTCTCATTGCTGACTCTTTCTACCTGCACCTACAATAGCCCATCACGTCATTTCATATCATCTGCCCCTGGAGCTTCACCTTGCCACTTCTTTCTTGAAATTTCTCCCACATTGCTCACACCCTCGATGTCTAGTGAAATCTCATTCATTTAAAGCTTGTTGCCCTGGGATGAACACATTTATGAAGTGTTAGTTTGTGTCTTACCTGTGATTATGTACCTGTGTCTCTGTCTTCTGTCTCAAACTGTAGCGTCCATGGGACTATCCCTGAGCTATGGGGTCTCTGCCACAGGTCCAGAGGTCAGGTTGAAGCTTGGTGACCTGAGCGAAATAGCCTGGGGGACTTAGAACAACTTTTTGCTCAGTTCCTGTGTGCGGCTTAGTTCCTGCTATGAATCTTGCTTCCTGTGAGGCCATGTACGCCACAAGGCAGGATGGACCTGGGGGACCCTTGGCTAGTGACCCTTGACTCACCCCTACTGGTGGTGTGCTACTATACAACTCACCTCTTGGTATATGTGGCAGTGTCATAGCTGACCGTGTACAGCTGCCAGTGCAAACCCGTCCGGAACTGGTAGAAACTGGAAGTATCCAGAAGCCCCTGACCTCCTGAGTCCCAGAGTCAGCCCCGGGGCAATAACCCGCAGTGGCCAGCCCGGGGCCCACGATTCCTCTGTGCCATGTAACAAGGTGATAACAGGAATTTGAGGAGAGTAATCAGCTTTAATTTCAAATTGATTGATAAGGGGGTAGGAGATGAACTCAAATCAGCCTCCCAGATGAAGAGGGAATGAGGTTATGTAGGTTTCCAGGACCAGGATTGAGAACAAAGGAGTTAACACTGTGTGTGCCGGTGCCCTTTAAATTGACCAGCCCTTGGGGCCGGCCATTTTCTGTGCCACCGCATGAATGGTAGAAGCATTCAATAAAACACACACAGCTCCTGAACTACTGGATATTAAAAAAACTGTAATCTCTCTCATAAAACACCTTACACTTGCACCAAAACAATGTGTAAAGCTTCTAGACTGAGTACAAACCAAGAAATAGCTCCTAATAGTACCAAATAAATCCACCGTGGTGTGAAAAACCGAGACTAGATGAACACGTATTAATACGTGAGCGGCCACCTGATACTGGTGACAAAAACACGTACTAATACATGAGCGGACCACAAAGTGTTAAGTTTCATTAGCTGAAAAAGAGATAAAGAAATGCATGTGGCTGAAGGTCGCGGGCGCTTCACACATGAAGAAGCTTGAGGAGCCTTTCTTCAGATAATTGGAGTGTGCATCTCTGCTGGTGCACCCCACCTCTGGGCACCCCCTCCTCCGCACCCACAGTCTCCCCAGCTCCTGCCAGCTCTGGAGCTCAGTTCAGGGTTGCCTATAAGTCTCCAATCTTTGCTGAGTCTGTAAAACCAAGTCTCAGAAAAAAAAGTTTAGATAAGTTTTGTTTTCTCCTCTGTACCTTAGAGCCTGATTTAACCAGCTGGGTGCAGTTTCAAGGGCACACACCGAGCCTCATTGGCTTCTGTACACCGCTGTATAGCATGAATCGAACTTGTATTGGAGATTTAGATCTCTTGTTTACTGTTTGTCAGCTTAGTCATGCATCAAAAATCCAGAGATAGACCTAAACTTCAGTCTTTGTAGATGTTTTTACTCCAGCATAAGCTGGAAAGATATTTGGTACTAATGTATATACACGCGTATTACGTACTGTCTGTGGCGTACATTGGTTTTATTCTTGGGCCATGCTCATTGTGTTAGGGTAATTTAATGTCTGGTGTTAACGTGAAGTTGCTTACTCTGTGCAGGAAGACAAATGGTTGAGCTGGAAACACAGGTTGTTTGGAAACTTCTAGGAGATGAGCCCGGGTAACCGTACTCCTGCCTGTCTTCTCAGCCCCGAGAAGGATGTGCCTTCGCTGTAGCTAGTGTGGCCGGCAGCTCAGTGTCCACCACGGATGTTGCTTAAGCCCCAGAACCCGTGAATGTGTTTCCCTCAATGGCAGAAGGGGCTTGGCAGCTGTGACTAGGGGTAAAATGCATTCAGTGGGAGCAGATCCTGGGTAACCAGGGTGTCCAGTCTAATCAAGGGCCTTGAAAATCACAACCTTCCTAGCTGTGGTCAGAGAGAAGTGGGCTGAAGGAGAGCGTCTGGGAGCGGCTGTCCTGGAGCATGGAGGACTGAAGGAGCAGGGACCCACGAGCCAAGACGGTGGGGGGGGGCACCCCGACTCCAGGAAAGGCAGGATGACGTGTTCTCCCACGGAAGTGCCACAAAGGCAGCTCTGAGCACATCTGGAGAGCCCAGTCCGAGAGCTCAGGGGGTCTGACCCCCACACCTGTACGATAGTCACCCTGGGTGATTGTGTTCAACCACGGAGTCAACGGTAATTCCCTGTGACAACAGCAAAGTTACAGTTCCACTTTGATTATCATGATGTCGAAGACGCCACAAAACTCTGGTTTTTTTCTTTCATGTTGATTAACGGGCAGAATAGCTTCCAGGTAGCTTAGAAAGGGCAGAGAATACAGTCAGGAATACGGTTACCCCTGCTCATCTCCTAGAAGTTTCCAAACAACCTGTATTTCCAGCTCAACCATTTGTCTTCCTGCACAGAGTAAGCAACTTCATGTTAACACCAGACATTAAAGGGGCAGCTTAGAAAGGGCTTGGAAAGGGCCTATTAAGGCCACCTCCTGCTCAGCACCACACTTCCCTGCCCGTCCATCACGCCAAGCCAGCGCAAGGACAGACAGGCCCCTAGTGGGTATGGTCCTCTGGGCCACTGAGGCTTGGGGGCTGGTTCCCGCCTTCAAGTGGATAATTGCTCTGCTGATGATAAGGATTTTTAAACTCCATAACATTCACTAGCATAGCACCCAGGTTAGGTCTAGACTCTGCTACATATCAGGGGCTTTGCCAGACCCCCAGCAGTCGTGGGCAGTGGGGGGATGACCGTAACACACGCTCCTCCTGGTGAAAGCCAGGTGGAGAAGGCGTCTCCGCACCCGCCAACGTGATGATTTCACTAGCGGCATCCTGCTCTTAACTTTTACATTTTAATTGACAGGCAAGAAATGATTAGATACTGAGGACTTTATCCATTTTCTTATTTTCATAATAACAGATGCATTAAAGAGGGATCCGATGGGCTTTATGGGATTTCCAATTGTAATCGCTCTGTTTTATGGTGGATGCCATTACGCTGCCTTCTAGGCTATTCTTAATCCAGCCACAGTCTGTTCTTTGCAGCTTGTTTAAGGCCCCGTGCTGCAGATAGCCTCCACTCTGTTAGCAGTGAGCATCGTAGCTGGGGCGATGCCTGGAAAATAACAAGCACTACTATTTTCTTCTTCTTCTTCTTCTATTATTATTATTGTTATTATTATTATTGGGATTTTTTTGGCCAATTGACTGCGTCTCATGGAAACAATCCTGTTTTGTTGGGGCCTTGAGGCAATAGCATCTATTAAAAAGACGCCTGTAGAGTCGCTTATTCCACTCACTCTTTCAACCAGTTGTTCCGTGAACCCCAATATACATGCTGCCAGCACCAATAACCATATACAAAGCCACCTGCATCTGCTCTCTATTAGCTCTGTGGCTCTGGGAAGCCACTTAACTCTTCCCACCTCATTTCTTCATCTGCAAAATGAGAATAACAATAGTATCTACACACAAGGCTTTGTGGAGGTTTTATTCAATGTCCATTTTCTAAAGCTTCTGTAGTTCAGACTCCTGTAAGCCTAATAAAGGAGGAGCAGTAGGCCTAATAAATTAGGAATGCGGTGGGTTTATTTAACAACCTATACTGAGTGCCTACTGTGTGTAGAGGTGGGATATAAATGTGGGAGGGGGATTCCTTGATGAGAATATAGAATGACACTGAGAAACAGGGGTGGGATGTGACACATTTTGCAAATCAAAGAGAATTTATAAACCCTTCCAGGGAAAGAAAAATCTCCAGAGAAAATTGTTAGTAATAATCCTGTCAAGTCCCAATTAGCCGTACACAAATTATCCCCATTGTAGACTGTCCAGAGTATATATTTCTAGTACCAAAAGCATTACAATAATCACATTTAATCCTTGTTACATTTTAAATATGCATGTCAATGCAAATTACAAATATTGAAAAGAAAATGAAGACAAGAGGAAAATAAATTAAGAAGTGTGGTCAGGGAAAGAAAAACAATGATATGAAGAAGCCAGTCTGTCTCGTTAAGAACAGCTTTCTCGTTTCTAAACGTATGTATTGCCCTCCTGGTCATCGGCCCCCAAACCTGCCATAATTCAGTCAGGACCAGGGAAGTCTCCCTTTCCTCTAAAGTGGGGTCCTGCTGAGGGTCAGGCCAGGGATCTGGAGAGGCACCGCCCAGACTCAGTCCCCCTTCTCTGGGGGGCTCAGGCTGCCCCTTAGCCTTAAATACAGACACTGCGAGCTTGACAGGAACTGCTCCCTCTGGGGCAGGAACTTGTCCCGGAGGGAATGAGCTAACATGCAAATGGCGGTGGGATTTCTTTCAAAGGGGTGGATTTTATTTCCCTAGTAGGGTTCCCCTATCACTGGTTTGCCCCAGGGTACTTGGTGTGGACAGCTGATAGAGGCTGCCAAGCCCGGAAGCCCTCAGATTACCCGTGGGTCCCTGTGCCTGCCCTGCTATTCCATGCCCACCTCTATTAGCTCTCTCGAGACCGTGAGCAGAAGCAGGAGAGGCTGAAGGACTGCAGAGATGGTTGCGAGTTGTTAGTAAGAAAGGGACAGAAGCATTAACTTGTGTGTTTGAATTTATTCCAAGCTCTCTGCGAGCTCTCAGTAGTATGTGGCCACCCCCGCAACAACACAATGAAATATTCTTCATGTCCCCACTCAAGGGTCCAGGCACAGGAGGCTAAGCCATCGTCAGCTAGACCACAGCTGCAGAGTGTGTCCAGCGCCCGAAAACCGAAGGGGAGTGAGGGCAAGGAATTTGCTAACAGTCTGTGTGAGGAACAACGAAAGGATAAATGAAAGAAGGAGGGAAGGAAGGAGGGAGAAGGTGAGGGAGGGAGGAATAAAAGAAGATGGAAGGAAGAGGAAAGGAAAGGAGGGGAGAGGAGAAGAGAGGGAAGGGGAGGGGAGAGGAGAAGAGAGGGAAGGGGAGAGGAAGGGGGGAGGGGAGGAAGAAGAGAAGTGGAAGGGGACTCCCCAGTGCAAGAACCCGTTCCCCAGAGTTAGGGGTTGGTTGTGGCCCCTAAAGATGCAGCACAGAGACACGGAGGTGCTATAGGCTTTCTGGGAAAGATGAAGCACAGGAACGCGGATGCCTGCCGGGCGGGACCCTGCCACTAGTGTGGGAAGTGTGTGCAGGGGAGCAGCTGGTGGCGGCGGACAGAGCAGCCACAGCAGCACCTCTTGAGTCAGAAACTATGTATAGAGCTTGGTACTGACATGGGAAACCATTTCTAGAAAGAATAGGGGCAGTAAATAAAAAGGAAGCATCCAGTGCCAAGCTGTTACTACACTGAGATACACAGAGTCGCAGTGGCATCTTAGTGTGCCCACACTAACATTTTAGTGAGTGTGAAACTGCATATGGTGCCTCTTTGTCCCCATCATGCTTACGTCCCTGCCATTCTCTGAGGGGGCGATGGGGGGGTGACTTCCAGCCGGTCCCCCAAACGCCTGAGCGTCACGGGCTGCTCTCTCTGTGACCGGAGGTCTGAGTCTGAGGTTTCCTCTCAGATATCACTGGTCTTCCCCATTGTGGCGAACATGCTATCCCCAGGCGCCTGCTGGCCGGGTCAGCCAAGGCTGTCAGCACCGCTGCTCCTTAATCAGCAGAGCTGGCCCTGGTCACTACCCGCAGCCGTCCCCAGCACCCCACGAGCCACCAGAGCTGTCCCCAAGCCTCCATTGCTACCTCTGCAGCAGCTCTTGCACCCATGGGTGCCAAGCTGAGTCTCCACCCTGAATTTCCAGCTTTCTCTTTCTGTTCCTGTAAGTCCCACTCAGTGGCAGCCTTTTGAAAATATAAGAAACTCGAAGAAGCTAGTTGTGCGGATATATACTTTGCATCATACAACCAATAAACTCATTTTCTTTTTTAGTAGCCTTTTTTAGGGCAGTTTTAGGTTCACAACAAAATTGAGCAGAAAGTCTAAATTTCCGACATAACCCCCAACGCACCCCACTAAAAAATCCCCACCAGGCGGGGACTTTTGTTGCTGTCACAGTGGGTAAGCCTCTCCCAGCACATCATTAGCACCCAAGATGCATGGCCTACTTTGGGGTTCACTTTTGTTCGTTCTGGGGGGTTGGACAAGTGTGTGATCACACATGTCTCTGGGAGAGTGTCAGCAGAGCAGTTTTACTGCCCCAAAAAGCCTCTGAGCGCCAGCGGATCTGCCTTCCCTCCCCCAACCCTGAGAACTGCTGATCTCACTGTCTGCACAGTTCTGCCTTTTCCAGAAAGTCACATTGTTGGAATCGCAGTGTAGCCTGCTCAGATCAAGTCGATTGTTAGTGATTAAAAAAATATTAGTAGGACATGGAAGAGTTTAGGAGCAGTGATACTGCGGAAACAAGTGTAGTTATTCTCTACTTAAAATTTAAATCAGATACAAATGTCCTTTAAATCACGCATACCCACTTCAAATGAAACCTTAGTTCAAAGTCCAAAATGAAAGAAGATTAAAATGGGGCAAAGGGAGGGAGAAGTTCAAGCTGCACCAACTCCCTGCCCTCTCTACCCCTTTCTTTTAAGGACATGAAAGACATGAGGAGATCTGAGGTACTTCGTGAGGCATAGCGCTAACACTATAGATACCAGAGATTTGAGCTTTAAAAATTGAGTGAGTTCATAATAAGAATATAATTTAAAAAAATCCTTTTCTTCCCTAACAAAAAGTGAAATGCAGTCTATAAAACTGTCAGTCTGCCTGATGTGTTTGATTTAAGGTTTTCAATCCCTAGCCATGCATTTCTTCGATTTGCTAGAGACCTGATATTTGCAGACCAAAGAAATTACTAATAGTCAACATTTAAAGGAAATCAAAGTCAGCATCTTTTCACGTGTAGAACACAGGAAACCATTATGATCTACACAACACTGCATATGTTTTGCCAGTTCAAAATTTGATCGATTGGCATGGAGGCTATAGTCCAAGAAAAATCTTTATAATCTTTGTGCTATGAAGTTTACATGTGAACATTTAAGACAAATTAAAAAAAAAGGAAAGGGACAAAAAAGAATTTATAAAGGGGAAATGTACATGAAGAAAACAGTGCTTTTAAATGCTTTATTGATTCAGATTCATGTAATAAGACCATGGTGTTTTTGACTCTGAAGAAATGTTGACATATTAGAAGTAGTTTTGATGATGTGGAGATATTTGAAGACTATATTTTTCTCTAGTTTGAATTATTAAGACTCCCATAACTAATTACACAGAATTGAATTACTAATAAATGCCAGAAAAACCAATTTAAATTGACATCTCAAAGTCAACTCCTGCATAATCTTGGCAGAGTTTTCAAGGTTTAAAATTTATTATAAGCAGGCAAGCTGCAGCACGTTTCAAAGGGTGGAAGAAACTCCTTCAAAAGATAAATATAATTTGCAATCATTTTATATTATGTTTAGCTATCTATTAAAAAAGAATAATTCTATTAAAGATGCTTACTTTCTGAAGATAACTTTTTTAAAAAAATTTAAAGATTTTATTTATTTATGCATACAAGCTGGGGTGTAGGCCAGAGTGGGGTGCAGGGCGGGGGAATGATTCACCAGAGACAGAGTGGAGAGCAGAACAGGCGGATCTGTTGAAATACACTGCTGAGGGGAGCAGCGGGGAGACAGGAGAGGTCTGGTGTGCCATGTGGGAAGCTCCCTGGCCAGGGATCGAACTTGTCCTGCAGTGGCTCTGAATAGCTTCCTAGTGCTGATGCTTAACCCTTTGGGCCACCATGAGGCTCCCCCGGGGATAACTCTTTAAAGTAAGGGAACTGAACTGTGTTCTGCTCCCCCAAATAGCTGTTGTCCCATCCACTGTACCTCTCTCTCAGAATCCCATCTGAGTGGGTAGTAACCTCTGTCACAGAAAAATAACCTTCTACAGGGTGATTAGAATGGCTGAATTTCTCTGGGCATTAGTAGCTAAATCATATTTTAAAAGAAGTTTGATTTACGCTAAGACTTCAACAAGTGGAATAAATAGGATTTCAAATATTGTGAAAATAAGTCAAACAACTTTCAAGTTCAAGAGAATTGGCAGGCAGAGGATTGCAAATTGGGCCCAAATCATCATTCTTTCAAAACAGATGTTTAAACCCAAGTCATTTCTTTGTGCTCAGGCAATATCTCCAGGATTTCATGGAGTAAAATAAACCGTTTCATCAATAAACTCTGAAATTTAAAACCAGAAAACCAGACACAGAGAAGCTCTTTCTCAATTCAGAAATAACGGGGCGAGCCGGGGGTGGAGGGGGGGTGTCTTCTGAGAACGTGCCCGCGCTGGGGAAGCGGCACCCGAGTCACTGCCCTATTTCCCTCAGAGGAATGGCCTTTCGTAGGGGTCCAGCCGGCTGTCTCTTCGGTGTGACTGTGTTTAGGCCTGATGGCATCGTCCTCACTGCGTGTCTTCGTAGCGCGGGGGTGGGCACCGGCTGAGCAGAGAGCTGACCTGGGCACCCACGCCCCCGGGGTTTCTCCACCTCGGCCTCTGCCCCTCCGCCCGGTGGAGTGTGGGCTCAGTCAGGACTCAGCTGTTCGTCCAAAGCACAAGATTAACCAGCGTGTTGCTTCTTTCTAAGATTCTGTCAGGTGCTCGGTCTTAGTTACCACAAACGACCAGCCTCTGAGATTTCACAGTTACCTTGGGTAGAAGCTGACCTGTGAGACTGGGCTTCAGGCAGACCAAGAAGCTGCACCCCCAAACCCAGGGGCGTCTGAGCTACCTAGTTCAAGCGTGTTGGGGTGGGGGGGAAAGGGGGGGTTGCTGTTTTCCTAAGAGGGTAGGAAAAGTCGCAGATAAAATTGAAACAGCCAGTTCCGAAGTGATGCACTTGGGTCTCAATGACCACACGTTAATGGCGGGACTTGTGCCCAGCGTCTGTGCCTAGCGAGGCCGCTCGTGCCGGAGCCCCAGAGATGAAAACCCGCTGGTTACTCTGCCTACAGCGCGCGCAGTACGTCCCCCCAATTTAGCGCGCCCCGTGGCGGCGCTAACCACAGGCACATTGGTGATGGGGCCACTCTCCTGTTGCTTATTCTTCCTTCCGCCTCATTTAAGTTTGCAAGGCAAGAGCAGAGACGTTGGGAACGGCCTGTTTTATTTCATGAATTTTAGAGCTGCCTTTGGCAGGGCACTTGGATATGTCTGACCATACAGTTTTGAAATTATATTGGCTGGTAATCTAATGCAGTCATTCCCTTTATTTAAGAGATTCGGATAAACCTTACTTTAAAAACATAGGCAGGCGAGTTTAATAGTCTGTGTTTATTTGCATCCGTTCAGAATTGGATTTTATGTCACCTTTTGGTCAATTGCAAGTGGAAATTGTGAAACGGAAATTGTTTACAAGATTACTTTCAATCAGGGTTGAGAGAATATATTCTGAAGTATGAGTCAAGGTTACTGATGAACTTGAAGCAGTACATACACTAGCTACTTTTCCAATGATTATAAATATCTTGTGAATTTTATTATGCTCTTGCCCTTTGATTCTGCTCATGTCACTTACAATTAAAAGGAAAGCATCATTTTAGAATACTATCTTTCATTGGATAGGGGAGAAAAAACCTTTTGTTCAAAATTATTTCAAAAACCACGTATTAATTTGCCATATCCCCGCCATTATTTTGCTCCTCGGTGTTTTTTCAGTCTGACAACCTTGTGTGTGTGGTAACTGGCGAGACCTCTCACTAGTTTGAGAAATACAACATAACACTTGCTGTACCTTATTTTCATTCCTCACTTAGCTTCATAAAACTCTTACCTCTGAACCTGTTAAATGCCAACAGAAAGTGAGCTGTTTGAGAGGAGAAAAAAATCCCCAAATGAAATAACTAGTCCTCTCTTGTACCCTTAGAACATACTAATTTTTTATAATTGTACTAAACTAACATAAGCATTTTTCTCTTAGCACTTGCAATCCCAATGCTAAATTTATTTTGAAAGTAAGTCTTTTTAGGGAAAGCAAAATAAAACAAAACAGATGTGCTTTTAGATCACCAGTCTGGGCACAGAGATCTTATCTTGGGTCTGGGGCTACCTTTTTGTAGGTGGTGATTTTATTTTATTTTTTATTTTTTATTTTTTTCATTTATACATGCAAGCTGGGGTACAGGCCAGAGGCTTGGGGCAGCGAGAGGGTTCACCAGAGACAGAGCGGGAAGCAGAACAGGCAGATCAGAAATACACTACTGAGGGGAGCAGCGGGCGAGGCAGGAGAGGTCTGCCGCGCCATGTGGGATTCTCCCCGGCTGGACATCGAACTTGCATCACGCTCTGCTGACAGCTCCACAGCGCAGCGCTCAACCGCTGCGCCACCGGGGAGGCCCTGTAGGTGGTGATTTTTATACCCACCTCTCCTTTCCCTGCTCCCAAGTGTGAGTGGTCCTGCTGGAAGGCAGGTGACTCAGGTATGACTGGAACTGAAAGGTGGAGAGGGCAGGTTGTAAAAGAGGGTGAGCTATTACAAAAGGGAGGGTTTTTCTTTGCAGCACCCTGGGTTATGAATGCAAAAGGGAATAACCATTGTAACAGGCACTGCCGAAAGGGTCTGCTGGAGTTGGTTTTGCTTCATTCAACTATGAAATGACTACATGTTTTCATTTATCGCTCCCCTCCCTCATTGTGCGGATATCATAAATATAAGTGTTACTCCTTTTTCTGCTCTTCCTTTAAATCTATCTTCTTGAAAAGAAATAAACAAGTAAAACAGCCATGCTGCCCGCCCCCCCATCCTTGATAACCAGCATGAATCTGCTCACTAAAGCACGCTCCTGTGTCAATAAAGTTTTATTGAACTAACGCTGGTTTATAACATTATGTAGGTTTTGGGAGTATGGCACTGTAATTTGAATGTACGCCATCCTGAGCGCCATCCATAGTCTGGTTTCCACCCACCATCGCACAAATGAAATAACTAGTCCTCTCTTGTACCCTTAGAACATGCTAAATTTTTTATAGTTGCACTAAAATGACAGAAGGATTTTTTTAAGAGTGTTTATGCATACAAGCTGCGGTATAGGCCAGAGGCGTGGGGCAGCAAGAGGGTTCACCAGAGACAGAGTGGGGAGCAGAACAAGCAGATCTATAGAAACACTGCTGAGGGGAGCAGCGGGCGAGGCCAGAGAGGTCTGCTGTGCCATGTGGGAGGCCAGGCATCGAACTCGCATCGCCGCTGCCGACAGCTCCACAGCACAGCACTTAACGGCTGCACCACCAGGGAAGCCGGACAGGAGGATTTTTCTCCTCCACCCGCCTCACCCCGTCCCACCCCCACCCCTACCCCCACCCCTTTCCCTTTGGTGAGCACCAACGTGCTTTCTGCATCTAAGAGGTTTTTTTGTTGTTGTTTCGTCTGTTGCTTGCTTTCTTAAGATTCCACATGTGACTGAAATCAGATGATAGTTGTCTTTTCCCTTCTGAGTTATATGATCCAATCTCCCACTTCCGGATTTTTAGTCAAAGAGTGTTCTTTGTCCGTGCCTCCCTCGAGGTATCACCAATCCACCCCCGACCTAACTCATCCCCAAGTGCAGAACCTGCGGTAATGTGGCAGCACCAAGTAGCACGTTCAGCACGCTCGGTGGCCACACAAGGGACAAGGGACATGGTAAGGCTGAGCTGGAGGGCAGTGTCCAGAGGCTCTTGGCCATTGAGCCCTGTGCCCCCATTCTGGCACCTTGTACCTGTCTCTTGGTGACCTATCCAGCCGCCATGGACCACCTGAACCTCCCTGGTGCAGACCTCTTGTCCCAGATCGCACCTGAGTCCACTCCGTGGCAGCAGTTTATCCTAGTTCCCTGGTGATTCTGAGAAACCTCAAACTCTCATTTCCTAGACTCTGTGGAGGCTTAATGTCTTCCTAATTCCCCCTGTGACTTACAGATATTCCACAGTAACCATGAGCTACGAAGGACTAGAGACTCGTCTCTCTTTGAGTCAGGCTGTACAGTAATTGATGACAACGCAAGTGGTTTCTAGCAAAAGCGCCCACTGTGCGCAGGCGCCCTGCCTCTCCTCCGGGGTGGAGCCTCATGGATTAATCCCGGAGAACACTGTTCCCCCTTCTCAGGTGGGGAGGCGAGTTTAGTAGCTGTGACTCTTTGTTTTCATCTTTCAACTTCCAATTGGCAGCTTATTCCGGCCACAGTTCTGACTCCAGATTTATTTTATGTCAACACCACCAACGCCTGGGTAGAGACGGGAACTATAAACTGCTCCCATTGTTTTCTTTTCTGGCAACAAGAGTTCTTTGTAAAACTGGAGGTGCCTTCACCGCTTATAACAATACGCATCTGAGAAAATGGGGAAAATGGAAATAATTCTCTACCAGAGACCAGACTTACTATGCACTATTTAAAGCATGTAGGAGAAGCACCAGTTTATCAAATTGATTATAGAGCAAGATAAAGAGTCCAGCAACAGATCCATATTTGCACTTGGTATATTAACAGGGAACGTGAGGAGCTAGTGGGGAAGGGGAAATCAATGCTGTTGCATCAATATTTGAAAAAATAAAATATTATTTCTTCCTTCTACAAATAAAAAAATATTCAAGGAGATTATAGACCTCAATGTAAAAAAAAGGTATATTTAAGTATATTAAGTGATTAAACTTTAAAAATACTAAACAAAATGTAGATAATACCCGTATGATATCAGGGTTTCAGAAAAGGGTAAAGCGCAAAGGGAATATTGCTGTCTTAGACCTCACCAAAATTTTTAAATATTCATATGACAAATATCATCACAGGTAACTTTAAGACATAAAGGACATATTAGAAGAAAATACATAAGAAAGGATTTGTCTCCAGGCTAGCCGAACTGATAAATGATAAAGGGGTGAGTTAGCACTCTAAATCTGAATCCGCAATTGACCAGAATGATCTAGATTTAAATTTTCAAAGTCGTATTTTTATTTTTTTATTTTTTTTAATAATATATATTTTTATTGTTATTTATGTCTTTTACATTTTGCATTCCCCTTGGGTAGCCCACCACCAATTCACCCGTGATCCATCTCGTATTTTTATTTAATAGCCACACGTTTGTACTCCTGCCATCTAAATGTTTCTTATTAAGTACCTTCCTGCCTTCAGTCTTTTTGAAGACTCTGAGAATAATTGTTGGGAAGGAAGCAATTGTTGTCTACACTGCATTCATTGGAAAACAACCAGGTGCTAGAGAAGCCCCAGTTCTGGGCCACAGAATAAACACAGATGCTTGCAAAGGAGGCTTCTAACAGAATAACAGATGCAAAGAATGGGAGTTTAGAACAGAGTCCCTGCTTTTGAAGGTGGCTAGTTTTATTGAGAAGAAAAGGCAGTATAGTTTGTGTTGTTCAGTGATTACATCTGCACAACTTTAAAACACACAAGTGCCTTTCCCAAGGTAGGTCTCCTGTGAATCTGTCCCTATTCTAGGACCTCTTCACCTTTCACCAAACACCAGTAGGCTGGTGGGTAGTTAAGTTTCTCCAGCTTTCCTGTTAAGAAACCTCACACCTCTAATGGCCTGTATAGGATCCTGCCTGGTCCCTTGCCCAGCCCAGCGGCAGGCTAATGCCAGCTCATCTGAGCCCATCTGGGGCCAAGATTAACACCTAACAATCCCAGTTGTGATTCACAACTTTCATTGTACTTACACAATAACCCACTCTTCAACACATAGGACATACACATTTTTGTGCTGATAAAGCATATTAACATAACATACCAAAATACAATCTTTTTTAGAGATGTATAGGGAACTAAAATAAGGGGGAGAAAGAAGCAAGTATTTTACTTGCATCTAACGAAAAAGTCTATTTTAAGTCTGTGAGATAAAAATGATCATGAAATCCATCGGCCCCTCCAGGACTACCCACATAGAATGGCGAGATGTCCAGTGTATACAAGCCAGCAGGGAAACTCCAAACAAAACATACTGAAATGAATAAGGAAAGGAGTTTTCGAAATAAATTATATTCTGATCAAAAGTGAAGGTAGCAGCTCAGTTCCAGTCACACACACAGTGGAGTTGAAAGGAAAAGTAAATAAATTCCCCATTCAAAAAAGTTTTCTTTCTCTTCTCACTTGGGTCTGAGAGTTATTTAATTTCGCCTGAGTCACCCTTATTGTCCTTCAAGGCTATAAACTTTGCTTTTCCACACAATTGCTTCAAGATAAGGAAGCAATTCAAGAGCCTTCAAAATGATTCTCAAAACAATTTAACACCCAAATTTACCAGTGCATATATAGAGAGGGACACGCTTTATTGCCTCTGGGTAGGACACAAAGCTCAGTTAACCCCAAAGCTCAGCAGTGGGGACAGCACCATGGGCAGCGCCATCCTGAAACTAACTTCACTGCCAGCGGGTCCCTAACCCTAAGAGAAACCTTTCAGAAAAAGCCACAAAATAAATCATCATAGCACGAGACTTTGAGTCCCACAACAGCCTTAGGTATTTGAAGGTATAAGAAGAAAAACCTTTTAGTTCTCTTACATTCTTCTGTCAGCATAAATGACAGCCAGGATTGGTTTTGGGGTGTCAGCTAGAATTACCCCCAATAACTGACCAGAAATTGCATGTGCACCCCTGATTTGTGAATGTGGCCACTGACAGGCTAGAACTGAGAGAAGGTCGAAATGTGGGCATCTAAAGTGGATGTCGTTTCCAAGGAAACAACTCTCCAGGTGGAGGAGGGTAAGGGGATCTGAGGGAGACTTTGCCATCAGGAGTGGCCGGGAGAGTCCCTGGAGAGATGAAGGGCCGTGGTTTTGTTTGTAAATAAGGAACTGCAGGTGTTGAATTCCCCTGTAAACAAGATGGCGGTAGAGGGGGAGAGCTGGGCCCCAGACCAGGTTCTTAGTTAGTCAGCCCCCCTCTCCTCCCACGGTGCTAAAATGTTACTCGTAATACACACACTTCTCTAGACCACACTCACAGAGCCCATCGGCCTGTTAGGGTCTGTGCTGCCCAGAGAGCCGAGCGGACAAGATGGCGCCCTGCCCCTTCCAGTCCCCTGGGCGGTGTCCGCGGACACAGACGTGGGCGGCCTCTCTCACCATTATTACTCCATTGCCAGGTTCACTCCTATTTTGATTACAGAATTAAAGTGTAATTAGTATGCTTTTAATGAGTCCAAATGTGTCTCATAAAGACTCAGTAATTACCATAAAATGATGAGTCCTGATTCAACATCCCCACAAATCAGGAGCTTTTTAGAGGCAGTACCATTTATGGCTCAGTTGTGGCTGCCTCCTCGCCCTTCCCCACATGAATATATAGTTTAGCATGTAAGTTCTTGTGCTGGGTCATTGCATGCAGAGGGCCAGCCAGCCTGACGTGTTGTAAGTGTGCACTCTCTTTGAAATGTGACAATGTCAACTGAAGAACCCAATGATTAACTTTCTTTTGGGCCGTATTTTCTGAGTGCTGGGTCTCCCTTTTAGTACACAGTAGCGTTTTATCTGCTTGTAAGACAAGTGTGGTTCGTGTGACATCACTTTTTCTCTTCAACTTGACCCTGGACGTCACTGCTCATTCTGGGGTTCTCTGCAGCCTTAAGTCTCAGAAGGGGAAGCAGGTCTAGAACAGTGGTTCTAGCAGCTCAAGATCCATTGCTAGGGGGCAGCACTAGCTCATATAGTGGTCTGATCTTTCAACCCACCTGTTTCCTGCACCAGCAACAGGCCAGCAGGGACCAATATGAATGGATTTCCCCCAACACAGGAATATCAAGTAACATTGAAATAGTTAAGCTCATTACAGAATTAAATCTTTCATTCTAGCCAAAAAGGGGTGGGGGGGACTATATTCTAGTAACTCTTCAAATAGGTTGTCTAAGAGGAGAAATCACTAAATCACAGGTGACTTGAAATCACGCCGCCTGAATTTCAATGTAGGGAACCTGCCCATAATATTCTAGCCAGAGTTTGCAGAGAGCTCAGTCTTGTGCAATGTAAATCCATGTGTTGGAGGTGGCATCATTTCTTTGTTACAGTTGTTTTCCTATCACTTGGACCCAGTAATCCCTACTCTGCCATCTACAGGGAAATATATAGAAAGAATACTCTTAAAATTTTCCAATGCTTAACTATGTGAAAACGTTCCACCTTTTGAGCTGCTCGAGAGTGATTTCCATTGGTGCGTGTGGTCTTTTTCTACTTAATATGATGGGCAACATCTCCGAAGAGAAAGCATACTTAACAAAATTTGAAAATGAGCCAATCTTAGACATTTTCATACAGCTTTCTGCACAAGATTAATATGATCTGAGTACACTGAATACCAAAACAACATATAATCCAGTCGGATTAAGTGGAAATTTTTCTGGTTTAAATTCAAAGTACAAAATAGAGATATATGTCTGGACAACATAGCATATAAAAATGATTGGAAGACTTTACACAGAAATACCATCTGGGCCAGCAGCGAAATAAATGAAGTTGCATAAAAAGTTAATCTACGATTGGCCTGCACTGAAGGGTCTGGTGTCCAATGCAGAGTAAGATGAATCCCACAGTCTGCAGCCCTAAGCAGGACATTCGTGAGTGTCTGTATTTATTTCTGGCAGCCATAATTAGGACATTGACACATGTGATAGAATTGGGAAATTAAAACTCTGGAACTACAGTTGAAACTGGGAGGTTTGGTCCGGGCAGGTCATTCAACCACTTCCCAACCTGTCAGCAAAGACATTACGCTCAGCTCAGTCACAGGCTTTTCTAGACTGGAGACCTACCAACCGTAGGACTTTCCCAGGCTTTCCATCCGCATGCAGAAGGACTTCTAGAAATCCTAGCTTTCATGTCTAAATGCTAATGGAGCTTCTATATAGTGGAAGATCTAGTACACTGGCTTCTCCTTTCTATTGTTCAAATCTGCCTAATAACTTTATTCTTGAGAAATATTTAATGGAAGTATGTGTTTGCCCATTTCTGTGACATGCAAGCCACATGCACTCATATTGAGTAAATCCCATGTTTGGGGACACACGTAAGAAGTACGAGGATTGTCTCCGTACTCCTGATGGCGAGATGCTCAGGATACAAAAAGCAGGCATATTATTATTTAAAAACAATCCGAAGGGTGGGAAATGGTAGCAGATGAGAGAAGCAGCATCTCATGTTTATAACATCATCACCATCTGCCTGTGGGCAAGATATTTTCTTAAAGCCTAATTGAAAAGAAAATAACGTGAAGAGACATATGTCCATGTTTACACAGGGAGGGAGACTGATAAGGGTCTGTGTCCTGCCAGTATTTTCACAGGCAACTGTTAGACATAACAGGGTAAATTAAAATCAGTAATTACCCTCCTGGTTTGCCATTGTTTTACATGTACTTGGAATTTCTCCGGTGTCCATTCCAAATTTGTGGGGAGCCAGGAGACCGAAAGGGCTATAGGGTAGATACTTAGCCATTTTGTGATGCAAAATATTTTGAAGATAACAAATTCTTTTCTTCTTATTTCTCCCCTATGTTGGCCACATCGTGTTTATAGCTCAATTTGTAGATAATCCTTCAAGCTACACTTCTTTTTTAGAAATAGCCATTACAGATGTCTCCTTCTATTTGGCCTTGGCACTGCTAGGAACTTGAAATTACTGTTTGCTGCCTGCCAATTACAGAATAATTTAAGGTTTGATGCTTTCAGGCAGAGTTCTTGAAATACACAAAAGGAATATGTTAGGTGGAATGCATAATATTTCTTCTGCATTGCACAGCTTCAATAGATTGCATAAAATTACATACAAATTGCTAAACAAATCAATGGGGGAAATAGTCTTTCCTCTGAGGAGGTGTTTTGTGATGGTTTTACTATTCCTTTTTGTAGGATCACAGCAAATATTTTCAAAAAGTTTGTGATGTTTGCATCTCTGAAAAATCTGATGGGTGTAAATATAGATAGCATTGTAACATAAAATTTGAATTTGTAGGAAATAGAGCAAGATGTCATTTTTTAAAATCAATCTGGAATAGTTAAGGAAGGAAAGAAGGGAGTTACGTTTCCTGGATCTTTTCAACTCTAAATTGTAATAATTTTTCTTCTTTGTCTATTTGTGTCTAAATTATTCAGCATTTACAGTGCAAAGCAGGAAAGCTATAAAGCAAAATAAATTTGTGGTTTAAAAGGGTCAAGTATAATTTTGAGGACTCAAAAAGCTTTTTGTTTGGGACAGTGGAAGAAAATGTGCTGATTGCCATGAGAATAAGGGAAAAGAGGAATGAATTATTTATGGAAGCTTGCCACCATGCCTACCACATCTGGAAGGGCGTTCAGGCAGTTTGTTATGTGAAAAACACAAACAACCAACCATCTTCCTTGAGCCAATCGCAGATGTGCTCACATTCCAATAGATGGAATAGAAAAACATCTTTGCTTTGCTCTTAGCACCTGGGTGCTTGAATAGACAATCAGGAGTCCTTTCTCCAGCTTCTGTCATTGTCTAGCTCACCTTCCAGCTACCCTCATCCTGGACAGCTTCTCAGAAAGGCCACTTTCTTTGGTGAATAGCACCAGCAACATGAACAGGTCCGGCTTGTTGGGACCTCCCAGTTGTTCTTGCTGATTAGCACGTGCACCTGGGGTTTTATCAGGGAGACAGAAACTAGAGTCTTTTGGGTGAGTGTGTGGGGAGGAAGAGCAATGAGACCAGGACAAACCAAATCCACAGTGGGTGTTCTCAGTGTTATGGGGAGAAGATCAAGGTGAGGCCAGAGGCTCAGGGGTAAAAGAATTCACCAGAGACAGAGTGGAGAACAGAACAGGCAGATCTATTAAAATACACTGCTCAGGGGAGCAGCGGGCACACAGGTTAATCTGTACCATAAGGAGGGTTTGAGGCTCTTTTATACTGTTTTCACGGGCTTTCTAACTTGGGGCGCCAGTTTGCACCAGTTCTCTGCTGGGATGTCTGGTCTCCACCACTGGCCTTTGACCCAGAAGCATTTCCGGCCTCTGCTGGGCGGGCTGTTCTGTTCGTGGCGGCAGGTTGCATGGCCCTTGTGCCACGGCAACCACGCCTATCCCCTTCTCCAGGCAGCCTCCCGAACCTGCCCGCCGGGTCAGGGATGGGGCTTAGTTTTTAACCTTAATCAATTGTACCCTGGCACTCAGTCCTCTGGCTCTCTCACCCTACAAAGAAATGCCTGAGCACCCCGAGAAAGCAACAGGATTGCTCCATACTGTGACTCCAAATTGCAATTGTTCTTCTTCTATTGAAGTGATTTGTTTGTTTTTAAAATAAACTAGGATTTGTTTGGTCTTCATGATCCCCAGGGATGGTTATGATTTCAAGAGGAAACATGGTCTCTACTGGTTTAATGACCTTTAAATTACATTCAGTTCTGTTTCTGTAAAATAAATTTTATTTTCCTCACAATCTGGGAACAGAGTGGGGGGAGGGGAGGCTCACACATTAAAAATACGTTCTTCTTCTCAAACCCATCTAGGAGCATCTAGATTTGCTCCTGGCTTATTCCAAGTCCTTCGTAAATTTTCTTTCATTGTCAGTACCTTCAGTGATGAATTTAGGATTTTATTCAAGCTATTCCAGAAGAAAAAAAAAAAAAACGTATTTTTCACACAAGCTGAGAATAGGGAGAATACATATACACACACATATATATACATGTTTATTATATTAATTTATATATAAAATAGTATTTAGGTCTACATTTTGGGGGAAAAAAATCCTCTCTCCAGGGCCTCCCTGGTGACACAACAGGTTAAGTGCAGCGTTGTGGAGCTGTCGACAGCTGCAATGCGAATTCGATCCCCGGCCAGGGATCTTCCCACGTGGCGCAGCAGACCTCTCCTGCCTCGCCCACTGCTCCCCTCAGCAGTGTATTTCAGTCGAATTGCTTGTTCTGCTCCCCACTCTGTCTCTGGTGAACCCTCTCACTGCCCCACAAATCTGCCCTGCACCCCAGCTAGTATGCATAAATAAATAAATCTTTTTTTTTAAAATATCCTCTCTCCAGAGCCATGTACTGTACCAGAGTAACCCTGTCTAGTTACAAAAAATCCTCAAGAAGAATCTTAAACCTAGAAACACAGATATGAGGTAATCACAGCTCAGGGGGGCTGGCTGTTCTCCCGGGAAGTTTAGGGAAGATAAAGGGGCTCTTAGAAGAAGTATAATCATTTGTGTGAGATGCTTGGTTCTTAGCAAGACTAGAATGAGTGACCTCAGTGACATTCTTATGGATGGAGAGGTCGGGGAGGTTTGATATAAATTCCACCTGGTCAGATGGAACCTCAAAGCTGCTGAAGCTCCTTGAAGTCTTACCCTGGGCGACAAGTCAGGGGACTTCCAAGAAGCTTCAAGTAGAATGGCTTTCACCCAAGACGGAGGACTGAGCTGAAGTCCAGCTAAAATGAATAATAATAACTGGTCACTGCCCATAAGAGAGAAGAGGAAGCTGTGGTTGGAATGAGCAATGATAACCAAGAAGAAAAAACCGTCATTTACTGTGGAAGCAGGGTCAGCTGGCCTTTCTCAGAAGCCAAAAAGATGTGTCATTTTCCTGGCCCCAAGAACCCATCAGCCCCCAGAGGAGAAAGGGTGTCAGCTGCAATGAGCTGGCTCTGTGGGTGTCTTTACTCTGCAGAATCCTGGCTGGTGTCATCATTGGACCTTACATGGGTTCATTGCCTGCTGTGCAGAGACAGCCGAACTCTTGACAGTGCTTTTTCTTCAAGAAAAAAAGCTTTATTACTTGACTGGTCAGGTATGGAGGCAGGCGTTGGCTCAAATGGATGATCTGATTAAGAAAGGAAATGAGGTTATATGGGATTTGGGGACCAGGGTTGAGAACAAAAGAGTTAAATTTCACTGGCTAAGGAATGGTCTAAGAGCAAAGACATGTGACCTTGGCTGAAGTTCATTGTCAAATTGCAGGGCAGTTCATCATGAAGTAAGCAGAGGCTTTTCTTCAGATCCCCGGAGTTTGGGATTTTGGTCGGTGGGCTGCTCACCTCTGGGTAGCTCCCTCCTCAGTGTTTGCAGTCTCCCCCACTCCAGCTGGCTCATCTCTACTGCACATCTCAGCTGCATCATTAATAGACAAGGTTCAGGCACTGGTGGGTCTGAGACAGCCAACCTCAAAGAGGGAGCTGCATAAGTTATTTGTGTGTGTGCACTCTAGGGACTGAGGGCAATTTAGCCACTTAACCTCTATTTAATATTTCGATCCAGAGCCCAAGATGGGTTGGGTGAAGCTGTTGAACATCAAGTGCAGTTAGAAGGAACTAACTTTGCAAACTGAAGACTGTTTCAGTTATGACTGTGTCCCTCAGGTTAACGCAGGCCATACAGTCGGCTAACACATTAGATAAGTAGGATGAACTATCTTCAGTCCTGAGCTGTTCACCTAAAAAGTCTTTAAAAAATGCCCCTACCATTTGTGCTGGTTGTTGTTGTTGTTGATTATGCTTACCACAAGTACAGGAAGCTCACATTTGCATTGCTAATAGGCCTCTTTCAAACTTTGTTGACTTTTCAGCTAATCTTTAAAGTGCCTTAATGTTAGAACACCCTTGGGCAAAGTCAGCTTCCTGCAGGGGAACTTTAGGAGGCCTCCAGGTGCCCCAGTGGAAACTGCTAGAACACATGCAAACTCATTCCTTAGTCTGCATGACCAGATGAGCTCCACTCTGCTCAAACCACCATAAGTTGGAGCCCAAAACACGAACAGTTTGGCATTGTTAATAGGGAAGAGAAGAAAAACATTTACACATGCCCAATGGGGAATGTGAGGACAAATAAGAGATTCAGCAATAGTAGGAAAAGTGCAAAACAGTAAATTTATAACCTGTAACTCAGAGTGGAGAGAGAATATTCATTACTGGTCATCTGTAGACTTTATAACAGAGAGACAGTTGCCCACATCTCTGTATAATAAAAGAGTTATCCCACTTCTTAGAATATATGTTCTAGGCTAAGTTAGGACGGGGTGATGCTGGGGAGAACAGCTATTAAATCTGGGACTACTAGGTTAACAAATCAGGAATAAACAGTTATAGTTTGGAAATAGATGTATAAGCAGCTGAACTCAAATGTTACAGGACAATGCGAGCAGAATTGGGAGTTTCCAGGTTGTGCATTCTCACCTGAGTGTCTGAGAACTCAGGACGAGACCCAAAAGCAGACATACAGAGAAAAATTAAAAAAAAAAAATGTTTATAGGGGAGTGAGAATAGGGAGGAGAGAGAGAGAAAAGAGAGAGGGAGGGAGAGGGAGAGAGAATGTGATAGAGCAGAATGGGAAGAAGAGGAAGGAGGAAGAGCAGGAGGAGGGGAAGAAGGAAAAAAGAAGATCGTGACACTTCCTATCAGCAGTGCCATCTGAGCTGAGATACCAAGGTGCAAGTCAAAGCCCTCCCACCCCTGCCCCCTGTTCAGGAAGTCGTGTTCATGGCGGACTGGAAGTTACAAACCTTGGGCCCTGAGATCTCACCAGTCTGAAGATGGGGGTCCATTCAGGACATGATTCACCAACTAGGAATTTGCTTCTCAGAGAAAACATATCAAAGAGCAACTCAAAAATTTAGAGCAATGTAGCTCTTGAAAATCAACTGAGAATTCATGGTGGTGTGGACTCAAATTCAGAAACTGGGTTTAATAGAGGTAGATAGGTAAGATTTAGATGAAGATTGAAATGTTGATGTCAAAATTAAAATCAGGGCCTCCCCGGTGGCGCAGCGGTTAAGTGCTGCGCTGTGGAGCTGTCAGCAGCGGCAATGCGAGTTCGATGCCTGGCTGGGGAGAATCCCACATGACGCGGCAGACCTCCTGTCTCACCCGCTGCTCCCCTCAGCAGTGGATTTCTGATCTGCCTGTTCTGCTACCCGCTCTGTCTCTGGTGAGCCCTCTCGCCGCCCCACGCCTCTGGCCTGTACCCCAGCTTGTATGTATAAATAAAAAATAAATCTTTAAAAAAAAAATTAAAATCATTTTTTGGTTCAAGACATAAAATATATGTCTATATCACTTAAAAGCTTCTAGATTTAACTCACACTCCCCTTTTCCATGAGTGTAAACATTGGCACATTAGGTTGAACACATTTCTTGACATAACTAAATATATGCCTATAATAATGTACTCCACCTGCTGAAATGTACACTATAGATCGTTACCTTTCAGTGCTTAAAGGAAACTCAGGACAGTATATTATAAAAATTTGGACTGTAAATCATAGAAGAAAATTATTTTATGTTGACCAAGTACACGAACACCAAATATAAATACAGATACAGCAACCATGGTACATAACTGAAATTAAATCTGTGTGAATAATATCCCCTACTTTCTACAGGACCTGGTATACTGTGTTATTTCTTACTATTTTGAATTCTTTCTCTTATTTTTTTTAAGTCTGGTCCTGACTCCCAAAATTAAAATTACCATTCACTGATAGATCTCAGGCTACAGTTAAAAACATTGTCTTAGAGAATAACTAGTCCAACTTGTTTATTGTGCACTTGAGGAATGTAGGGAACTTAGGTGATGTTCCCAAGGTCATATTTCCTTTATCCATTAATCTCTTGATGAACAATTAGGTTGTTTCCCTGTCTTTACTATTGTGAATAATGCTGCATTGAACTTGAAGTGTCTCTTCAAGATAATGACTATTCCTTTGGATTTATACTGAGAAGTGGGATTGTTGGATCAGGTGATGGATCATGGTTCTCTTTTTAACTTCTTAAAGAACTTGCAAACTGTTTTCCAGAGTAGCTGAATGCTTTATGTTCTTACCAAGTGCACAAGGTTTCCCTATTCTGCACATCCTCTCCAGCACTTGCTTGTCTTTTTGATAACAGCCGACCTAACTGGTGTGATGTGACATCTCATTGTAGTTTTGATTTACATTTCCCTGGTCATTAGTGATGTTGAGCATCTTTTTATGTACCTGTTTGCCTTTGCCTCTCTCTTCTTTGGAAATACGTCTAGTCAGGTACTCTGCTATCTTTTAAATTGCGGGGGAAGGGTGATATCAGGTTTGGTTCTGTGTGTGTGGGTACTTGCTTTTATCTTTTGGATATTAACTCCTTATTATATATGTGGCTTACAAATATTTTCTCCCATTCTATAAACTGCCTTTTCCTTTTGTTGATAATCTCCTTTGCTATGCAGAAACTTTTCAGTTTAATGTAGGCCTACTTGTTTATTTTTACTTTTGTTGCCTTTTCTTTTAGTGTCAAAGTAAAAAAAAATCAGTACTATGACAAATGTCAAGGAATGGAACTTGCCCTCTGTGTTTTTTACTACAATTTTTATAGTTTCAGGTCTTATGTTCAATCTTTAATTCATTCTGAGTTTGTTCTGTGTATAGTGTAAGGTCTGTGCTTACCCCCTATAAGTGGGGCATAGGCAGTGGCGGGGGAGGGGGTGTTCAGTTTCACTCTTCTGCATGTGGATAGCTATATGCACCATTTGGGTAGTTCTCCAATATCATTGATTGGAGTCCATGCCCTTTCTTTATCAGTTTCTTTGTTAAAAATTAATTGACCATATATGTATGAATTAACTTTGGTTTCTGTATGCTATTGCATTGATCCATGTGGCCATTTTTATGTCAATACCATACTGTTTGGGTTGTTATAGCTTTGTAATATAGTTTGAAATCAGGATGTGTAATGCCACCAGGGTTTGTTCTTTTTCAAGTTTGTTCTGGTTATTCAGGGTCTTTTGTGGTTCCATACAAATTTCAGGATTGTTTTTTTCCACTTCAGTGACAAATTTAATTGAAATTATAATAGAGATTACATTGAATCTGTAGATTGCTTTTAGTGGTATGAATGTTTAAACAATATTAATTCCTCCAACCCACAAACATTAACATCTTTCCCCTTATTTGTGTCTTCTTCAGTTTCAATCAATGTTTTGTTATTTTCAGTGCATTTCATTCATTCCTTTTTAAAATCATTTCATAGTATTGGCATCTTGATCAAATGTGAATAGTTCTAATAGATTTGGTAAAATGTGTCTTATACAGAGATACACAAATGAGGTCCTCTGGCCGTGTTAATGTTAAAAGATGCATAGATAAAACAAACAGGATGAAGAGTCCAGAAATACACTTATACATATATGATATTTATGACAACATAAGCCTGACAAGTCAGTGAGAAAAGGATGAAAATATGATCTTTTAAGTACATTTGTGTTAGATATTCAGATGTTCACAGGGGAAAAAATGAAATGGCCCTATCTTACATCAGACATCTAAATCAATTCCAGATAGATTAAAAACCCTAACATAAAAGCAAACATAAAAGCTTTTATGAACCAAAATATCTTGATGAACTTAGAGGTAAGAGAAGTTTAAACATGGTGGAAAAATCCCCTAAATTTCCCTGGAGACAGGAAAGCAGATATTAGCATATAGAAGATTATTTATGTATTAAATATTTGAAATTAGTTATGTGAAATTCTTTTTAATTATTTCTATTTTTGCTCTCTCTATTGTTTATCTAATTTAGTCTACAATATGAGCTCTTAGAAGCCGCTTGTAGTTGTAACTAGTGAGATAGCAAACTCATTTCTAATTTTAAATGGTGTTGTTGGATGACAGCAAGGAATTGATCATTCTCATTATAGAGACCTTGTTTTCGGAAAGATGGTGTTTTTAAAATGAATTTCATTTAATGAAAAAGTACATATATTGTTTAAAACTGGACTGTCTATAGAAAGAAAATAGTATAGCTCCTGCAGTATGGTGGCAACTGAATTTTTGCAGTTATTATTTTTGTAGGCAATTACGTGTACTTTCAAAAACTTTTTCTTTGCAGTTTTATATGTCTGTGTACAAAGAAACTGATTGTCATAAAAATGTCCTGCCACAGTGAAACCTAGAGACCCAAAGAGGAGGGTCTTCATGGATGTGTGAGTGGAAGTGGAGGTGCAGAGCTAATACCAGCACTCAGAGCTATGAGGGAGCTCCAGAACCAGGTGGACAGTAAGCTGCTTTAGCAAAGGACCTCAAAATTCCTAGGCTGAAAACTCTTCCATTGCTGCATCAGAGTGGAACCTTTTAAACCTTTTGGTTGACTGCAAGAGGTGATTTAATTAAAAAAGAAGATGAAAAAAAAAAAAGAAGATGAGATAATTCCATATGACTTTTTTCTTCCAATTTCTTTGAGCACATCTTAACTCTGACCATTTATAGAGTTCTCTTCTTTGAAAATACATCACAGTTTAAAATGCCTGTTTTAATTAAGAGTAATAGCTTGTATGGGAAAAGGCTTTGCACTTTTGAAAAAGCTTTCGCACCTTATCTTTTCTGTAATTCTAACAACCACCTGTTAAAAGTAGACAGAGCAAGTGTACTTTGCCCCATTTGGTTCAAGTTCGTGCTACTAAATGATGAGTGATTTAAAGTGGCCTAGTTTTACGAGCATAATCCTCTGTAGCATTGTTTCTCAAAGTTATGGACTGTGAAATCATTTTCGTGGCCTGTGACCAATGCTTTTAAAATATTATGAATTAGAATATAAAATGTCAGCGCACCGAGCATGTTAAGAATAAATATTTTATGAAATTTCATTTCAGCAATGTTTATATCTGCATCCAGTACAATGTGCTTCTCTTACTGCTCATCCTAGGAAAAGCACTCGCAAAACTCTTTCAGGAAATCAAGTCTTCCTTGATCACCTATTATTTCTGATTACTAAAATCCATTAAGGTTTCCTTTTCAGGTGAAGGCAGTGTTTCCCAGACTCTGTTTCTCTATAAAGAATAGTCCTGGGAGATGTAATAAGTGATCCAGGAATAAAATTTTCTGAATCGAAAATGTTAAGAAAAAGCTGCATTCTACAAACAAACCATTCTGGAAAATTGACATAGACGCATACTAGATGATCTGGAAAATCCGGCAGTCACAGAACCCATTCCCCCAAATAATTTGAGCACAGAGTATTTACATAGCAGTTTATCACCCATGTTTTGGGGGTAAATTTGGGGGCCCTGCACTTTGCTAAAATTCCCCAGGGCAAGTGGCTGTATTAAGATACTGAATATATTAAGATACTGAATATACACCGATGCTTGATAAGGTCTTATATGTTAACCCTGGAGAAGAGATTCATTTATTAGCATTTCTGCCGAAGGGCCATTATTAGAGACTGAATAGGAACTCACTTGTGTACCTAAAACTGAGAAGTACTACGAGCCAGTGGTGGCACATTTTAACATACTTTTTACTCTATTTTAAAGTAAGAATAAAAACCCACTTCTTATTGGCATGATATATATTTATGACATAAAACCCTATGTTTTCCAAAGTAAAATATGATTAATAAGAAGAGTGACATTGTCTCAACATTTTGCAAATCTCTTTACTGTCAGGCTTAATAGAAGCGTGTCATACCCAGTCTTGTAATCACATACCATGGAGCTTCTAGAAAATTCCACTGCATGCTCACAAGAGAATAGAGTGAAAAAGAACCATAATGTTATAATGTTATTATGGAAATAGTTGGCTCCGATAGCTCATGGATCCCTAGGAACACCCCAGGTGTCCTGTTATTTTTAAACCACATTGAAAATAGTCCTGTCTGTCCTGCAGCTGCAGAAATGGATTTGATGGCAGAGATCAGAGTGCAGAGGGCGAGCCGCTGACCTGCTCAACCCTCAGCCATCCTGTGAGACGCAGTCCCTGAACAAGTGAAGCAGAAATCCCCTGGGTCTAGGGAAACACACCCCTGGGAACCACAAGCTGGGCTACAGGTGAAAGAGGGAGAAGCAGACACGCCTTTGGCCTCAGCACAGCTGGCGGGTAACCAGGGAGACCTCAGGTTTCCTGTCATCACACCATGACTTCACAGAGGAGCGATTCACAGTGAAACATTTCTCCCCCAAGAAGGAATTCCATAGCCAAATGAAATCATGGGTTGCACGATGCAAATCTTGACAACGATTCAGGATTTATAGCCCACTTAGCCGATTAAACTACTTGCCTTGCTCATACATACCATTTCTCTCAACTACTATAAAATAATAACTATATTTGAATATATTTAATAAATATGCATTATTAAATTTGAGCTTTATGACATAGAACTTGGTTATTACTTTTCATGTTTTAGGAAGCACAAAATGCACAGAATAATATCTCTGTGTATATTTTTCAACCATGTTTTCTAAAGGAGAGAATATCCCAAAAGGATTAATTTTTTTGGCATGGTAGGGAGGGAGGGGGGAGAAAAGAATAGTCTTCAGGGAGATAAGTGGACACATCAGAGAATCCGTTTTCCTTTGAAGTATATTTAAATGGGCTGTGACTCAAAATAGAAATTCTGGAATCAGCCAAAGGAAAAGTTTGCACCGTCCGATTTCTCTTAAATCTGGACAGAGTTGACACAGAGGCTTATATGAACTCTTGCCATTATACTGAGGAGCTGGTTGGAGAACCGGACTGTGCTCAGCCTTCTGCCTCCTGCCTTCCCCAAGGCTGGGGTACCAGCCCTGGAAGACATTCCCACATCCTGTCCTGTCCTGGGAGGAGCTAACTTCCGCCTTGCCACGCCCAGCATCTCAGGATGTGCCTGCCCTGGGTATGGGGGTCTTCAGAGAGGTGCTCGGGTTAAAACGAGTCTGTAAGATGGATCCTAATCCGGTCTGAGCTGGTTCTTATGAGAAGAACACGTAACTGGCTCAAAGGACCTGTGAGGACGGAGTGAAATGACCCTTAGCCAGCTAAGGAGCGAGACCTCCGAGGACTGAACCTGCTCATTCCCTGTTCTTGGGCTTCTGGTCTCCAGAATTGTGAGAAAGTAAATTTCTGTTGTTTCCATCCCCTGCCCCAGTCGGTGGCATTTTGACATAGAAATTACCATGAACCCAGGAGGCTCCTAGGAGATTTTACCAACCTTTGTCAAAATCAGAAACTTTTGAAAAATAGGTAGATGTTGCAAGCAGCAAAAATTATCCGGACACATGCGATGAAACCTTTTCTCTCACCCCTAACCTCCTTCTGTCCCATATCTGTTGTTAACTTACTTGGCAAAGGTTTTTGCTATGATGCCGCCCATGTTCCCTCAGAATCACCACTGCTCCCTCCTCCCCAAGCGGACCCACTTCCCTGACTTCTCTTAACACTAAAATCCGGTTTGCTAGTTTCCTTACTTTATATAAATGGAATCCTGCCAGGACCGTGTGCCTGGATGGCTTATGCTCAACATTAAACCTGTCAGTTCCCATCACTGTTGTGCGTCACTAATGTCAACTTCATGGTTATGTGCTCCGCGGGATAAATACGCCCCAGTTTAAACGGCTGATGGGCACCTGTGTCGTTCTCAGTTTTGACCTGGTCAAATAATGCCCTGAAGTTCTGTCCGTATCTCTAGCTACACATGAGCATGTTTTTGCTGGATCTTTTCTGAGAGTAGCCAAGTAGACGTGGCTGTGGGGCTCTACAGCTTCCATAGGTAATGGCAGAGACTTCTGAAAAGTGGTTTTACTAGTTTACTTGTCTGCGAGGGTCATTCGAGTTTGTTGTTCCATCAACACTAGGTTATGTCATTTTTTCCTCTCCAAAAACAAACACAAAGAAATTCAGGCTTTCTGATAGTTGTATGCCTGCATCTCATTGGGGTTTTGATTTTCACTTCCCTGATGCTAATGCTTCTGAGTAACTTTTCACAATTCTTAGGTCTTGGTGGTCCAAAAATGACAGTGCCAGCCTCTTATTTTTCCAAAGGTATTTCTGTGTTTCTTCTCATTAATCTGAAGGCAATATTATGTTTACTAGGGATTTGTTCTTTCTCAGATACATGTATAGCAAACCTCTCACTTTGCAGCTTGTCTTTTTATTCTTTTAACAGCATCATGTAATGGTATTGTGTAATTTCTTGGTTTTCATGGAACCCTTTTCAGTGGTAGTGAGTTTCATGGTCCTTTCCTGCTGCTGTATCAGAATGCCACTGACTGGGTGCCTTATAAATAACAGAAATTTGTTTCTCACAGTTCTGGAGGCTGAGAAGTCCAACATCAAGGTGCCAAAGGGGCCTTGGGGACATTATTTTGATAGTAAGTACAGTAGGTCAGAAGAAGGCAAATACTATCCGATATTCTATGTTGAAGCTAAAAAGGATGAACTCAATGTAATACAGCCCAATGGCAGTTGGGAGTGTGGAGAGGAGAGAACCTGATGCATTGAAGGAAGCTGAAGGAAGGCGCAGATTCAGGCTATAAGGTGACTGAGACCTAGGAATCTGATCGCAGCTGGCGACCGTCGTTAGCCCTGCTGTGTTGTGTACCTGGACATTGTTAAGAGTTCTTAAAAGCTGTCACCAGGCACACACCCAAAAAGTAATTCTGTGAGAGGATGGAGGTGTTAGCTAACCATATGGTGGTAATAATTCCATAATTTATATGCACAGTAAATCTTCACATTTTACACCTTAGGCTTACACGGTGTCATGTGTCAATAAGATCTCAGTCATGCAGGGCAGGGACAGGAAGAGCCGCTGGATTTTGCAGCTGGGAAACGCCTTCTAGCCCACAGGCTGCCCCCGCGGTGTATTGTGGGAACGGACTGTTGTCCTTACAAAATGGTGTCCGCTAGCCCCAAACAGCGCTATAGGCTGCTACTTACTCATGATCTCTTTAATTTTCCTCAATAACGTATTAAATTTTTCATTAAGAGGCTATGAATATATTTATGAGATTTCTTCTTTAAAATTATTTGTAATACTTTTCAATGCTCTTGTAAATTGTGTATTTTTAATGACATGTGGTGCCTAAGTAGACATCAGTATATCTGTGACATTAAAATTTCATGAGAGCCTGATTAGGGGGAAATTGTCCAAACAGGCTCCTTGGGGGGGGGGGGGTTGTTAATTTGGAAAAGTTGAGGAAGGCTGGTTTAGACACAAGGACATGATTATGGTTGAGAGGAGATGGCCAGAGGCTTAAGGAGGACCCGAATAGGACTGGTCCTGAAGGGCTGAGGGTCCGGTGTTAGGGTCCATTTGTGAGGCGAGGCTAGTCGAACCTTTTGATATTGTTTTTCTCCAGTCAAATTTTCAGCTTAAGTGCACTGAAAGCAAATTTGACCTTTACAGAGTTATGCTTCTAGGTGATGGTACCAACTGAAACAGAAGTCAGAGATGTGTTTGAGGTTTGAGGAGAGAGGGGGAAATAGTCAATTAGTAGACCAGAAAAGAAAAAGTGGGTGGGGTAAATTAGTGTAATTACCAGAAAGCTAAAATTCTAGAGATGAATTTGAACATGGTTGGATTTTACAGATAAATACAATCAAGGAAACTGAATAGGGGTATTTATACTTCTGTGAAGGGCTTGTTTGTTTGTTTGCAGAGGAGTGATAATAGCCATGGACCTGGAAATCTAAACTAATTAAAGAGAAGAGTGAAGGTAAGAGAGGATAATTAAGAATGACAAGCAGTATGGTCAAGGAATTGAATGTACCAGTAGAAGGAATAATAGATTTGGGAAATGTTGTAAAGGTCACAGTCAGAAATTAGCATAAAATATAAATAAAAGTTTGGCAAATGATTGCCAGGTCCTAGCTACCGTGTGGGAGTAGGTGATTGAAGTGCACTTGGATAAAAAGATAGTTGGAATTGAATGGCCAAAGAAAGGTGAGGGCCAGGATCCTTGCCCAGCATGTCAGCAATTAACATGCACACAGTTGAAGTGAAGAAAGAATAAAGCATTTTATAGTTCTCAAGTTATCAGTATAGTTGGTGTACTGGAACCAATGTTAGAAATGCCTTGAGGTTTGCAATATATATCCATATATAATGTACATGAAGCAAAATCAAATTTGACATATAAAATTAGGATAAAGAAGAAATATTAATAAATGCCATGATCTTAAGTCAAGATTCTTTACCTTCCTAGGCCTTCATTTCCCCATTCGAAGAATGAGTGGTTTGAATTAGATTAGCTAGAAGTTCATTCCTATGTATGAAATGTGTTGTTTTCTTTATTCGATGTAACTAATTTATTATAATGATCACCCCAAAAAGCTGATACTTAATGTAAATACTAGGCAGTGACTATTACTTGCTTTTGAAAGGACAGATTATTTCTCCATAAAGGCTAATTTTCTTTGTTTACATATTTACTCAAAGTTTGGGAGAGGAAGAGCAGAACCAGATTCTGGTCTGAACTCAGAGATTTCAAATATCTCACACCTATTCAAAAGTCTCTAGGACATCAAGCTCCATCAGAGTCCACGACGAATATGATGCATTCATTTTCTTAGGGTCAAGAATAACTAAGAGGCAGATGAGTATGTTGATTTCATTGTAGGTGCTTCTTTCTTCATAGAAATGCAATACCTTTTTAAGGTTGATTCATGAATGTAGAACCAAAAATCTTGCTAGACTAGTAGTAGTAAAATATGGCATAATTTCATTAAAATATGATCATACAATTTCCAACCGGAAGTTGGAATTTTAATTCTACTCCCATAACTAAAATTCAGTTGTCTATGGGAATCAGGCATATAATGTAAGTAAAATGGAGACAATGAAATTGCTATTTTTATCTGCTGGCCAAATTAACTCCTAAAGCATCCATTTCCCTTTGTCACCTGAGACTGGTGCTAAATGCAGATTTGTTTGCAGTGGGTTTAGAGTAGAGTTTGCAAACCTGCATTTCTAACAGGCTGTTGCTGTTGCAATAGGTCTTATAACCACACTGGGTGTGTCCATACAAAGACCTTTCTTTTCATTAAAGCAAATTCTGAAAACCCAGGTAGGAGTCACGTGGTTCCAAAAGCTGTCATTCCTCTCTCTGGCCTTTGGGGCTTTGTTTCTGTTGCTGAATCAGCTTAATAATGGCATAATAAATTGCATTTCTCCAGTTCTGCCTAAATTAACAAACGTGGAAACTTAAGCTTCGCTCGGATTCTGTCGACCTGTGTCAGAGTGCCCAGCTTGGGGTCACGTGTGACTGCAAGGGCAGGTTCCGCTTGCCTCGCTGCTCCAGCTGCTAAGAGGGTGTTGCTGGTCTTTCCCTAGGCAGATGTAGGTTGTCTGGTGCTCAGATCAGTGGGTCCAGCCCAGGCAACTGCTATCATGTCAATAAAGAAAGCCAACTAAATCAGTTTCTTACTGTATCCTGCTAAACAATAATTTGTAAACATTTAAAAGACATCTCGACTTTCCTAGGACCAAGTATTTGCAATCTTCTCCCTTTGGGTCCAAGAGACTGCTGACGCCTTTGTGCTGGCACCATCGGGACAAGCCAGCCTTGACCCGCTGTTTCCACTCCAAGCCCCGCAGAACCAGCGGGTCACGAAGTGACTATAATTTAGCCTCTTGAATTAGGTTCCTCACATATACGCCGAGGCAGTGATCCGGCATGGGGGGGGAAGCAGCCCGTGTTTACTGAGGGCTGGGAGAAGCCTGTGAACCCCCTAGCGGAATGGATGTCAGCACCTTAACTGGTGACTGAGTGGGAGGAGTAGGAGATTAATGCCACCACAGGTACAATTAACACAGCAATGGGAAAAGAAACTTAGAACCTGGCGCTGTGACTCCTGATAAGCGGCCCTGAGCTTCATGTCATTAAAGGATCAGCTGTAGGCAGAACAGACATCTGGATTGGGGTTGCCAGAAATTAACCTGCCTAATAGGAGACAATTCCAGCTGGACAAGGAAAAGGGAGACTAGAGTAGCACCACTAATATGCAGTGTTTGACCAGGGTCGACGAAAGATTATTTCCTATCCTGAGTAAGTTCAAAACCAGGAGGCTGGGGCCTCGCTGGTGGCACAAGGGGTTAAGTCTCAGCCTATGAAGCTATCAGCAGCCATTGCAGCACGAGTTAGATCCGGGCCAGGGAGCTGACCCACAGGGCGCAACAGACCTCTCCTGTCTCCCCCACTGCTTTTCTCAGCAGTGGATTTCAGTGGATTCTGCCTGTTCTGCTCCACTCTGTCTCTGGTGCATCCTATCACCCCCTCCACACACACACAACTCTGGCCTACACCCCAGTTCTTGCATGCATAAATAAATAAGTCTTTTAAAAAAGAAAAACCTGCCTCCCTGGTGGCATAGCAGTTAAGTGCTGCGCTGTGGAGTCGTCGGCAGCAGCAACAGGAGTTCAACGCCTGGCAGGTTAGATTCCCACATGGCGCAGCAGACCTCTCCTACCTACCCCGCTGCTCCCCTCAGCAGTGTATTTCCGTCGCTCTGCCTGTTCTGCTCCCCACTCTGTCTCTGGTGAACCCTCTCGCTGCCCCATGCCTCTGGCCTGTACCCTAGATTGTATGTATGAATAAATAAATCTTTAAAAAAAAATAAAGAAAGAAAAAAGAAAAACCAGGAGGCTGATATCCGGAGGCCAGGGGACCTCAAGGAGTTATGGGGGTAGGGTGTGTGGAGCTACCCCAGTCCTCTGTCAGAGATGCTGCATCCTAGACCCTGATGGGACAACAAAAAGCCTTTCCCTTCTTTCCTACAAATGATGGTTACAAGTAGCAGCCTCCACACAGGTAATTCTTGACTGAAACAGAAAGTATAGCTGCTGAGCTTAAAGACACATCATGTGCTGGGAGAGAACTGCGCTATAGAAACTGTGCATATCCATTTCTGTGAAAAGCCTTCTGAACCAGGCTTCTTGTCTCCTGCAACCTGGCTTGTTTGCATCAGAGATCTTCCACCTGGCTCCTTGAGAAGCCTGCAGTTCCCTCTAGCAATTGATTTCCATTCCCTGTACTGAACTTCTCTCTCCCGCCCATCTCAACATTCTGTCTGTCTATGTCCCTGGAATGTAATGAAAGGAAAGGATCCATTTCTCCCTCTCCTGCCTCCTTGAAATGGTTGTGCTTTCTTGTGATCTGCTTTTCTAGGGCAAGGATATTTGATATTTCCTGGAGACGTGAGAGAGGTACCTCTTGGGTGCCTGTTTGAAATGGGCCAATGTGGTCACTTAACAGAGACACACAGCACAAAGTTCAGGACCATGAAGAGTTGCACAAGGGACCTCCCCCCCACCCCGCGGGCTTCCATCCTACACCCTGGGGTCTGGGGGCTCTGCCTCTGTGCCCCCTCAAGGGTCATTGTGTCCAGGACACCGTCAGTAATGTATCCTACAGTCCTCCAATAAAAGTCATTCAGAAAAGGGGGAACATTTCTAGCAAGTAATATTAAAACATTTACTTTCACCTGTGCTTGTTTTAACCAGCTTGAACAAATTAGTTGTTCCCAGGAGATTATTCTCATTGGTAATTCTATAATAAAAGATTTGAGTCATTGTGCATTTTAGTCACTGGCATTATAATTTTTATTTCAGAATCTCAGTAATTGAATGTTCGTTATCTAATTATAATTAAAATGCATGATTCCCTTAAGAGTGCCTGTAACTATTTATATGACTGTGGACTCTTAATTAAATGAATTAAATTAGGAGATTAAAATTATTAAAAGGGGTAAATTTTATTTTTAAAGAATTGTAGACATGGAATACTAAGAGAAAAAATAGGGGAAGGCAACAGAAAATTTGTAAAAAAACAAATAAAAGTGACCACTTCCTGACATGCTATATAGAAGAATATCATGCTAACTGAATTATTCAGTTATGAAAAAATAAGCAAGACAAGCCTAGTAAGCCAAATAAAAGATGAAGAAACTTCTGGAAGACTGGAGTCAGGATGGTTTCAGTTTTACATTATCCACCATCCTGGAATCTAGTGGACTCTCAATATTTGTTGAATGAATAAGAAAGCAAATTCTGTCTGGAAGTTAATGTAAGGGAGGGCCTCCCCGGTGGCGCAGCGGTTGAGCGCTGCGCTGTGGAGCTGCCGGCAGCGTGCGTTGCGAGTTCGACGCCCAGCCAGGGAGAATCCCACATGGTGCGGCAGACCTCTCCTGCCTCGCCCGCTGCTCCCCTCAGCAGTGTATTTCTGATCTGTCTGTTCTGCTCCCCACTCTGTCTCTGGTGGACCCACTCGCCGCCTCACGCCTCTGGCCTGTACCCCAGCTTGTATGTATAAATAAATAAATCTTAAAAAAAAAAGTTAATGTAAGGGAGTTCTCTAGTCCTTTTTCAAGTCAGCCTGTACATACAGTCTTTAAAGAAATTAAAATTTGGATCTAGTTGAAATGGATGTTTTTCAACTGAAATGTTCATCCATGTGCTCGGGCCATTGCGTGTGAAGCTGTGCGGTGCAGCCCGGCTCGGTGGGCACTGTTAGGTCATCACTCTCTATGTTGCATTCTTTTCCGCTGTAGACAAACGTCATCCTCCTGGGAGGAAGCCTGAGCCTAGAAGAATTAGCCTTCTTTTTAATTTAAGATTTATTTGATTTATTTACACATATAAGAACTGGGTATAGGCTAGACGTGTGGGGAGTGAGAGGATTCACCAGAGACAGAGTGCGGAGCAGAGCAGGTCGATCTACTGAAATCCATTGCTGAGGGCACAGCGGGGAGAAACAGGAGAAGTCTGTTGCGCCATGTGGGTCAGCTCCCTGGCTGGGGATCAAATTCATGCCACAGTGGCTGGTGACAGCTTGATAGCACTAAGACTTTAACCCCTGCGCCACCAGGGAGGCCCCCAGTATTAGTCTTCTTTATATACAGATTGAGCTTCTAGGCTTTCGAGCTATTCAACTGGAAATGAGATATTTGTTGGATAGTGTTGTAGAATGAAATGATGATGATCTTTATAATAGTTAACATTACATTGAATCCTATGAAAATGCCATTTTTGTATGCACACACAGTTGAATATTGGCACTTTCACATGGTTCAACCTAGTAGTTATTTAATGCCTACTTTGTTCTAAGCACAATGCTGAGTACTTTATAGTTATTCAGCTCACATTTCACTCAGAACACTTTAGCAGATGACACATGTCCATCCAGTAGGACTGATGCCCCTGCAGAAAAGGAAGGAAAACCCATGTGGGTACAGAGAGCCAAGGAGAGAGACCTCCCCAGAAAATGCTGCTGACACCTTGGCCTTGAACTTGTAGCCTCCAGATACTTGAGAAAGTAAATGCCTGTTGTTTAACCACCCAATCCATACTACCTTGTAGCAACTCAGTCTAATTACATTAGAATCAGTTAGCAAAATGTTATACACCTCAAGGTCATAAAATGGCTAAATTCTTCCCAGACTTGATTGTGTCACTTTCCACAGGACACACTGCCTGTCAGAAAACTGTGTCAATTTCCCCTTCTGGATCCTCACAAGAGCAAAACAAGTTCACACAAACAAGGCCCTCCAATGCTTTATTCTTTCCATAAAACTGCCGCTACCTTGAGTTTTGCATTGTTCAAGATTTGCATAGCCTACAAGTTGAGGCCACTCACTCCCCTTCTTTGATGGTACTTTCTCGTCCTCAATTAACAATGATGGATTGTTATTGCCTTTCTTGTGAGGGGAGGATTTATATGCCTTTTAATTTGTGTAAGTTGGACTGCATCATAAGTGGTTCACCCTCTAAATTACAAAGCAGGCTTGCCAATAGAGATGACCTTGTTTATTAAAATCTAATTAACTAAAGTTTTAGGATGTCCCTAAGAGGATTACTGAATTTCTGTTTTTCTCCAAACCCAATAAACATCAAAGACCCAGCTGGCTCAAATTAACCACAAAGTTCAGAACCTGATTGAAATATCTAGTTGATTCTCCTTTCAGCCATTTTCTCCAAGAATGTTGGTCCGAGAATGTTTTCCCAAAATATGTTGACTATCATCACTCTGAAAAGCCAGTGTGCCTCTTTTAATTAGTTATGACTGGAAGAAGGAGACCTGGGTGCTTTTTGTCATTGGATCTGAAATAAGAGGAAGTTGAATTTGTTAGTTCCATTCCTGGGAAGTGGTCAGAAAGTCCTAATCATATGCCATGTTACGTCATTCTCTAGCCCAAGTCACATGCCATCTATATGTTATCTGTATACTGAAGACATTCATGAGATTTGCTTCCAAGCTCGGAAATGATTTGGCAAATTAATTACAGTCATGTGATTAAAAACATAATTAATTGATTCATCTCCAGGTCTAAACAAAATCTAACTCCTCTAATACCTATCCTAGTTCTTCTTCATGATTTCATTCTAGCTTCAAACCAAGGGTGTAGGAATGGCTTCTATCTCATCCCCTACTTTATCTTCTCTTACTCCACTGGAGGTCTTTGAGATACATCTACCAATGATCTCCATATTGATATACCTGATATACATGCTTTAATTTTTAATATTATACATTTTTGCAACATTCAATGTAATTGACCACTTTTTTTGCTCCCTGAAATTCTCTATTCCATTGTTTTATATTACACATAATTCTTTGGCTCCCTCCCAAATTTTACAGCATTTATTTTTTATTTCCATGGGTTGTCCTTCTTCCTTTGTGTTTGAGACCAATCTTAGTGTTAAGCCTCTTTCTGTGTCTGCTTCTGACTGGCATTAGTATCAGTCACTAAGAGATGTTTTGGGGATCTTGTTTTTTTCTGGGTCTTCTCCTGATAATAAGTGCCTTTCATTATTGTAACTGAGGCCTTTTTCAGAAGTTTATACCCCACAGCATCTTTAAGATATTGATAACATAAAAACAAATTTTGATCATCTTAAGAGTGTGACAGAGTTCAGAGGCTGGTACAGGAAACCACTTCCATCTTCAAACAAGTCTTTTGTGTTCAGTAGGGGAGCTAAGTGACCTGTTGAGCTGATGTGGGAAGGAAAGAGTATGTGGAAGTGGTGTGATGTTTGCAGAGAAAAGATTGTGGTAGTAATCAGTATAGGAATCATTTCTATGTGTTTGTGTTACTTGAAGGGAGCTTTAGAAATGGCAATGGGAAGAAAAAGCAATGCTTCTTAGTTAAAAGAAGCATGCTTGTATCATTGAAAAATAGCTCCTTTTAGCCTGTTCAGATGCAAAAAATAAAAATTCAAAGTCTAGTGAGCATCTTTCTAAGGCAAATTCTTTGAAAGTAATGCTCTTTGGGGCTGACCAATCTCAGTTAAAATTTAGGGACTGACGAGTCTGATTATCGTCTTCCATGATTCTGAAGATCTGTGGAAACAGAGAAGGAATACTTAGAGAGTAAATTAGATGAAATTTTGACATTATAAAAATGAGTTGGGTTTAGAATTCTTTTCATATCCAAAGAAGAGATCATAAATTAGTGTTCTGGCTTCTTCTGTTGTCTGGGAGTCTCAGCACTGCTTCAAGACTGTGGACTCAACTAAGGGACCAAGTATCCCAAGGTTAAAGCCACGTGCAGCATTGCCCAATTATCTACCTCGGTGACCTAGGAGAAACCCGAAACTTTCCAGACTAGTGCAAGAGCCCCATGGGAAAGATTCCCTGTGGTGTCGTTAGCGTGTTATATCTAGCCCTGACAGTCACACAAACATGACAGTGGGAAGGGGTGCTGTCAAGAGGGTGCAGCAGGGAGTTTGACCCATGACACTGTGGATGGAAAGACAGTGACTCATACCAGCCTGGGGTACACTGCCCAGCTTCAAGGTGAGGGCACAAGGCCATGTCGTAAATGTAATGAACTCCCCTTTGAAGAGATCCATGTGACAAGAATGCAAGTTTTTCCCCATGAGCCAGATGTAGGGCGTGTGGGATGGAACTAGCCATGACCAACCTTGAAACGAATCCACCCCAGGCTCATGGAGTTGGGGGCTGGCCCGGAAGGGAACAGGGCAGACGTGGGCATCAGATGCATGTGGCACTTCAGTTTCTGCACTTGTCTGTTGTAAGGAATAAAGCTTCAGGAAAACTGGAGGATCTGGACTAGCCATCCTAATTTAGAGAAATACATCAGGCCAGGCTAAGTGAAGCTTTTCCCATTGACTACTTTGAAGATGGCAGAAATTCGCCAGTGAATAAATGCTGGAGATGAAAATAAATGGAAAAAGCAAGGAGACTGCACGTAAGGACTCCCCCTTTGCTAATCATATACTGCATGAGGCATAATTTTCAAAAATACAGGAACTCTTGCTTAGGGAACGGTGAACGTAGATACAGTAAGTTACAAATTGTCCACAATACTCTTTTAACTCACTGAGACAATTTCACTTTATGATTAAAAAATTGATTTTTATAGCATGTAAAGGAAAACAATTGAAACTTTTAGCAGGATTTAAGAAACATAAGCATGCATCTTTTTTTCTAAATTCTAGACTGGCAGAGATTGGTCTGTTTTTCTTAATCCAGTCACTAATTAGTTGAATACTTTAGAGCAGACATAATTTTATTCCAGATCTAGTTACTGCGTCTGAAAAATATGGATGATAACTAGAAATCTCCCCAAATATATGCTGGATACTCTACTAATGGCTTCTAGGGTAACTACAAAGAACTACAAAACCCTGCCTTCAGAGGGCTACCAGTGTGCCCACCGCATGAAAACCAGACCTAACAGGTTTTACGCTGCTCACTGATTATACGAAATTTTTCCAAATGCTTATTGCTTGTTCTAGAATTCTAAAACAAACATAACTAGAATCAAAGAACTACACAGGAAGAGAAAAATATTTTCCTCTTCCTAGCTTAAATTTGCCACTTGAGGTTCTGTTACTTAGACTGGATGAAATAGATTAGCAGGAGAAAAAAAAACAAAAGTTTGCTAACACATGCATCATTCATGTCCACATCCGAGTCCCCAGGATGAATAACCCAAAGGGATGGTTAGAACTTAGATTTATCTACCAACTTAAGCTAGTTAACAAAGGGTCTAGGGCTTCTGGGTGGCAGATGTAAGTTATGAGTAGGTGACCAGAAAAAGTCTGATAAGCAAGAATTGTTAGTATTAGCACATGACCAAGGAGTGCCCAGGAACCCCCAAAATACACACTCTGAAAGGGTACGACACATGTCCATGTACACAATGGCAAAACAATCTCTTAGTGTGTAAGAACTTTAATAGAATTTGTGCAGAGAGAGAGAAGAAGAAAGTTCCTAGTAAGAGTTACCCAATGAAACACCCCAGATTACAATCCCTTTGTGGGTAAATATCCAGTCAAACAGGGTTGACCCACACCGGGGCTACTGAGACCAGAAAGCTTGCCACAGGTCTAAGGCACCTTCTGTCAGGGAACCATAAGGAAGGGATTCTGAAGCAGTACTGGCTTTGGACTAGCTTCTGGGAAGCAAAGGGAAGGGCTGAGTGGCCAGGTGAGCGATACAACATGGAAGGCAGGTAGGTTCTAGGGAGAAGAAAGGAGAGGGGTCCCAGAAAGCTGGGCCAAAAGGAGATACCACATTAGGATAACAGCTGCCATTGTCAGCCTCCCCTCGTGTCTCTTTCCCACACGTCTCTTCCAGGTGTCTCTGCCTGTCTCTTCCCCATGTGTTTCCCTCCAAGTCTCCTTCCCAGCAGCCTCAGGATGCAAGTCAGGCTGCAGGGACAAGAGCTCTCTCCTCATTTTCCCCTCCTCTCTCTTCTTCCTACATGCGTCTGCCTTCCATGCTCTATCGCTCACCTGGACACTCAGCTCTCCCCTGTACTTCCCAGAAGCTAGTCCAAGGTAGCTGCCTGTGGGGGGGTTGGGGGGAGCATGGCACCTCCCCTCTTTATGGGATGTCCCTGTAGCATTAATGAGATTTTCTGGTTTAAGTCAGCACCATTTCCACTGGAAATTGCTGGTACAGGAGAGGGAGACCTCCCTACAAATAGAAATTTCTTTTACAAAAGGTAAACCTTTGTGCCCTGTTTTCACAGCTTTACCTTTGTCTTCTACACTCAATGGTCTTTGGCTAAAATCAAAGAGGCATCTTTATAGTTGCGTATCCTGATGCCCTTCAGAACCAAAACATCAAAATGAAAGACCCAAGTAAATTTAGCAACATTTTTTTAAATATAGAAACAGAGTTGAATGAGGACTCTGGTCTTTATCATCAAATTCTTGTACTCATTCCACTGTTAGCTACAGATGAGGCTTCTAATTAAGTACTGCATTCTAAAGAAAAATTAAAACCTCAATCGCAGGAAAAGAATAAAAAAATGTTTCAAGAGCATTCAAAGAAACCCAGTTATGTTTCTTTCTCATCTCTCACCACTGATAGCAAACACATAACGAATACTATTTTAGCATTGTGCCTAGTTAACCGCTATGTTTATTCATGTTTTTATTCACGGAGTGAACCGCTTTTAGGTGCTTACTGTATTTGGCTTACAAAGTTGTGTGAGACAATATATCTGGCCTCAGGGAACTTGCATTCCATAAGGAAAATCAAAGAAGAACATTTTGCATAGAATCCTGAAATGGTTACAAGAGATTCTAAACTGAAGAGATAATCGTCTTGCATTTATAAAAGGCCTCAGCTATTCCCACCGAAAAGGAGTAATTGAATCTGTAATTACTTTCATTCCATAGGGGACTTAGACATGGATTCTAAAGATCTAATTGTGATGGTTGTTTTCTTAATTACTCAAATTGCTTTGCAGAGAACACTACTTTATATCCATTGAGGAAAGCTAGATAGTCAATGGTGACTGAAGACACCATTACAAGTATTTTAAAAGTTCTACTTTATTGGGTGTCAGGCGGTCCTGTGGTTTGTTTCAGTCTCTGGTGACACGGCCCTCTGGGATGGCTCCACTCGTACTGTAACAAAGCCATCGACTCTGATGGCGTTTCTGTAAGTGAACTTGGAGGAACTGTCAGATGCCGCATGGTGAGAGCAGGACTGCCCTTCGAAGGACTTGTGGTGACCTTCTTGTGGTCATTTCAGCGAAGCCAGGAATGTTCCTCCCTCCCCCAGTCTACCCACCACCAATCCATTAAGATCTGGTTTCCAGAAGAAGCCCTGTGTCTCCTTATGACATTACTTCTACTAAAAATGGAGGGGAAATGGTTTTTCAGCTTTTTCTCTGCAAATGGGTTTTAATGGGGACCAGGACAGGAGAAAACTAAGAGCATTAGTTTCCTGTTAAGGGGGAGGCAGTGGGGTACATCCCAGGCAGAGAAGATGTACAAAGGAAAAATTGAAAACAAAAGAAAAAAAGACAAGGAATGAAAATTCTCATTTAGTTCAATAAAATATTTTTTAAAGATTTATTTATTTATACATATAAAATGGGGTGTAGGCCAGAGGTTTGGGGGGGAGAGGATTCCCCACAGACAGAATGGGGAGCAGAACAGGTGAATCTACTGAAATCCACTGCTGAGGGGAGCAGCGGGGAGACAGGAGGGTCTGCTGTTCCTTGTGGGAAGCTCCCTGGCTGGGGATCGAACTTGTGCTGCAGTGGCTCTGGATAGCTTCATCCAGACTGAGACTTAACCTGTTGCGCCACCAGGGAGACCCTACTTCAATGAAACATTTTAACTAGAACTACCCTTCACTTGAGTACATAGCTTCCCCACCTTCTTTATGTCCCATAGGTGTGGACCTGTAAACAGATAGTACTTGACGGTACACCCTGAAGCCCCTCATTCCCAAGTAGAGTTCTCTCTTTGTATAATGAATGTGTTCCTGAATAATTATTTGGGAAGCAAAATTTTGCAGGTTCAACAGTGTATTTCTGTTTCTACGTCGTCCCAAGGTCTCAGGAATCAAATAAGATCATCCATAGGAAAGCACTAGGAGTGTTTTAAAAGTCTACTTAATCTATAAACTGTAAGGTCCTGGACTATAAATACACGAACCGAGATGGTACAACCTCTGACACCCAGGCTAGGTGATGTGGCCTGCTTCGGTCACACTCGTATATGCCAGTCGTTGGCACCTATGTGCACACACATGTGCATATATTGTATATATGCACATATATACACTCTCTATATATATACTATATATATATACACTATATATATACTATATATATACACACACTATGTATATATGCTATATATATACACTACATATATACACACACTATATATACACTATATATATACACTATATATATACACACTATATATATATACACTATATATATACACACACTATATATATACTATATATATAGTATATATATGTGCATATATACAATATATGCACATGTGTGTGCACATAGGTGCCAACGACTGAAATATACAAGTGTGACCGAAGCAGGCCACATCACCTAGCCTGGGTGTCAGAGGTTGTACCATCTCGGTTATATAGTGTATATATATATACATGTATATGTAGTGTATATATTATATATTGTATATATTATATAGTGTGTGTGTGTATATATATACTGTGTATATATATTGTTATATATAGTGTATGTATATAGTGTATATATATACAGTGTATACATATATATTACATATATACAATATATGCACAAGAACATGTGAGTTAGGTAGTTGACAAAAATGTGTTCATGCAGCGTGAGTACAGTTGAACATTTGGGTTGGTTCTACTTTGGGACTATGGTACATAAAGTTGCTGTGAAAATCAATCTGAGAGACCTTGTTGGGACACTTGCTGTGATTTCTCTTGGGTTTACCGGTCATCTGGTAAATCTGTGTTTAGCTTTTTAAGAAAGGCCACACGGCTTACAGAGGTGACTATACTCACCACTCATCAGCAACATCTGATGGTTCCAGTTCCTCCCAGCCCTCATCAGCACTTGTTGTTATCTGTCTTTTGATTGTTGTTACCATGTTCTGATAAGGATGCAGGGACATCTCAGTAGGGTTTTCATTGCATTTCTCTGGAGACTAATGACATCAAGCATTTTCTGCTGTGCTGACTTCCCATTTCCGTATCTCTTTGTGAGACATCCTCTGGAGCTAAAACTTTGACTTCCTGGATTTGTTCAGAAATTTCTAGCTTAGATGAGACTATGAAGGGAATGCAGAGAAGTTCTGGCTTAGCTGTAATTCTTGGTTATTTTTGTCTTTGTTTTCGAGTAAACAAGTACTTCTAAAACTTCTCAAAGAGAAGTCATTCTTCTCTTCTAGAATCAGAGGATGGACACATGGTAGGGCAGCTTTCATAACATCTGGTAGAAAAGCAGGCTCCCAAATTCATAAACTTGGAATACATACATTTTCTTTAGATTTTTGTTTGTTTGTTTGTTTTTTCACTGAGCCAACTGCCTAAAGGCTTTTTTTCCTTTCTCAGTAGGATAAGAAAAGAAGGTAAGGGAAGAACAGAGTAAGACAGAACAGCTCAGGAAAATAGTACTGAAGCAAAATATCATAAATGCCCGGCTAGAGAAGCAAATCCAGAAAATCAAATTTTACTTTAGTGAAAATGCTGATAGGAAGATTACGCAAGACTTTGAGTTCATGGCCTATTTGAAATGGATGATCGAGTTTTTCAAAGGGACAAACCCACTAACAGATGTAATTAGATTATGCTAACATGATAAATAGGTACTGAATATCTCCCTAAATTAGATTGACCTCCATCTGTAAAGATCATAACTTCCCATGAAGGCTTGCGTCACTTGCTGAGTTATTTCCACACAGACGCTAAGATGGCCGACACAGGCCTCTGGGAGGGCTCTGCTCTGGCTTCCGGCATATTTTATTCTTCCCCACATGGCACTTTGCATAAGTGGGTTGTGCTGTAGCACAGACACTTTGTCCTGGTCAAACCATTGGTTTCCATAACCAGTTTGTTTCCAAGTTAAGACACTACTTTTTTTTCTCAGCTGATCATTTTTTTCCTGTTTTCTTGCTTCGGTAAGGAGTGTTATAACTATTAGCTGAACTGAAAACCTTTAGTAAACTTCACTGTACCCTCATAAACTGTCTTTAATTTGGGAGATGGTTCTACACCTCTATTATGCCATGTCAATGGAGTAAGGGGGTGGGATGAGTAGAAAACTACAGGTATCTCTGAACTTACAAATAAGCTCAAGAGTTCAGGATAAGTGTATCTTAAAAGGTGCATTTTCATCTCATCTAGAAATAAAATTAAGATGAAAAGGGTTTTTAATTGACAGTGGTTTTGTGGATTTCTTCTGTTTTGTTTTCTCTCCATTTTTCAATGGAAAGTGTTAGATTAAGGTCCAATTCATCTAAATTTAGTTCCAGACTCTACACTTGGTCAAGGTCAATTTTATGATTTTCAAGCTTCCCATGAGGATAATGATGCCTATGAAGAAAAGTTTATTTCATATTGGATGTTATATGTAAGAAAACAGTCCTATATTTACTTTCTCAGTGATGAATGCTCTACTGTTGTTACTGTTGTGTATGAATTAGAGCATCGTTCTTCAATTTTTCACCCTCACCCTATCATTAAAAAATTTGAGCACACACTTACAAATAAGTGCAAATAATAATAGGCTTTGATATACAAATATTTTATGGTCAGTGTGAGTTTTTTTAAATGATAAAAGTTAAATTAATATTTTCTCTGAAATAGCAAGGGAAATATGTTTAGTGACTGCCATGTGATTGAATACACATAATTATTTTATGTATCTGGGGTTACTAATTGGAACATCTGCCCCGCAGTTTTGGTCATTCTGATCTGTGACCTCACTGATCATCATAGTTGACAAATGTTACGTAAAGATAATATCAAACTAGAGACACTGAATGAATCATGATGTTCATTTCATTGACCAGAGTTCTTCATAAAATGTGACTTATAATTTTTTATCATCTCTGATGTAAATCAGTTTTGTTTTCAGAATAATTGAATTATGGCCCATTTTAGTATTTCAAGTAAACCCATAACCCATTAGAACTTTACATCCATAAGACAATTACAAAAATTAAAGAATTAGATTTCCGAATTATGAAAGTGTATATATGTGCAAATTCTTATAAGGTTATCAATTTTGACAATTGACTGACAAGATTACGTGATTGGAATGTTTCAAACCTTGGTTTCCACAATGCTCTTATTTTAACAAGATTTGCTACTGAGAAATTGCTTTCTCATCATAAATGGACTCACAGTACCAGGTATTGTCAAGTATTAAGCAACCTGAACTTCTGTGCACTACTTGTGGGAATATATATTCATAAATTATCTGGGAGTTTCTACTAAAACTAAGCATGTATACATGAAAGTGTACACTAAAGTTAGCATTTTGACCTGACACTTCTACGTAGGGGAAAATGCCCAACATACATGATTGTTTAAAAATACCACGTTAATAAAATGTTCATCCAGCTTTACTCACAATAACCAAACACTGGAACAATGTTCAGTCTCAGTGTGTAGCCCTGCGTTTGTATTAATAGAGCGCTTTTGTGTAAAATTCAAAATACTTTTTGGATGAGCAGCATGGATGAGTCCTAGGTACATAAGGTTGAGTAAAAGAAGCCAAGCACAGATGAAGATATCCTGAGCCCATGGATATAAGATCAAGAACAGGAAAAACTACTGTATGATGTTAGTGGTCAGAATAATGGCTGCCTTTGAAGGCCTCTACTGACATATACAGAGATTCCTTGAGCAGCGCCCTTTGGATCTTCGTGACCTTTACTCGTTTCATTACAGAATACCATGGAGAGTCTCCCACTGAGAGGTCGTTCCTTGATAAAAGTGGCCTTACTGTCTTTTAGATGCTGGGACAGCTATAAGGCGAGAGCACCCACACACTTAGGGCACCCACATTCCTTCAGAATAGAGACCTATTGTCCCCAGGGTGACCCATTACCCCCTGCCATGTTCTGAGAGTCAAAGTTAATTATTCATGAAGTTTGTTATTTCTCATAGTTAGATTAAACATTACTCGATGTTTAAATGATTTGTTTCACCAGCTCAGAATATTCTTCTGTCCTTTCCTAAGTCTACACTCAACTTTGGAAACCACTGGGTAACAATAGTCCACCATGACAGTCCACGGAGCTTATCCTCGACAAATTCCCAAAGGGAAATGGATGCTGGAGGAGCGAGATTGGCAAACTTTATCCACAAAGGGCCATGTAATAAGTGTGTCAAGCTCAGGGTCGTGTGGGCTCTGTCACAGCCACTCAGCTGCCCACTCTGGAGTGGGAGTGCCACAGGCAGCATCTTTTTTGTTTGTTTCTTTTATTTTTTAAAAGATTTATGTATGCATACAAGAACTGGGGTATAGGCCGGAGGAGTGGGGAGCGGAACAGTCAGATCTACTGAAACACACTGCTGAGGGGAGCAGCAGGGAGACAGGAAAGGTCTGCTGCTCCATGTGGGAAGCTCCCTGGCTGGGGATCCAACTCAGCTGCAGTGGCTGCCAGTAGCTTCATAGTGCTGAGACTTAACCCGTTGAGCCACCAGGAAGGCCCTAAACTTTATATTATCTATATATATTGCATATATTTTTTTTTCTTATGCATACAAGCAGGGGTGTAGACCAGAGGTGTGGGGTGTTGAAAGGATTCAGCAGAGAAAGAGCGGGGAGCAGAACAGGCAGATCAACTGAAATACACTGCTGAGGGGAGCAGCGGGCGAGGCAGGAGAGGTCTGCTGCGCCATGTGGGAAGCTCCCTGGCTGGGGATCGAACTTGTGCTGCAGTGGCTGTGGATAGCTTCATAGTGCTGAGGTTTAACCCGTTGCGCCACCGGGGAGGCCCTCTTTCTTTTATATATATATATATATATATATATATATATATATATATATATATATATATATATATATATATATATATATATGTATGTATATCTTACATTGTTCTTCCTTTTTGTACAGTGCATGCTTTTTCCTTTCAAGTGTTGTCCCCGTAATATCCCCACCACTAGTTCATCCCTGCACCATCACCATAGTCCTTTGTGTTCTTCCCTCCCCTGGTTTGATCCCTTCTCTCCCCCTCCCCTGTAGAGTATCTCTAGTTAATGGTTGCCTGTTAATTTTGTTTATCTTTTTTTTTAAATGGAGTATTTCAAAAAACCTTGTTTATGAACAAAAGCTGTTATGAATAAAAGAAGTCCTAGTAGAAAGGAGTTGGGTTTGCAAGAGCTTCTGCTGAGATATTTGAGCCCAGGTCATCAAATGCTTTTCTGGATAATCTTAGCTCGAATTGATTGGAAGCAACAACTTTATTTTGTAAACTTGAGAGCAATGAAATAACTAAGACAATGTAAAAATACACTTCCTTGAGGCTCAGTGGCTAAGTCCTGTGACTCCTTTATGGGATTGCATGGGTCCTAAGACATGAGGGAACTCAGACTCGCCGACATTCCAAAAATCCAGAGGGTAAGTGACGGCTCACACCAGCACAGGCTTCCTAGCCAGTTCCCCTCAATCCGCTGCATCATTAACCAAGAGATGCAAATGGAACATCTTTAGCCAGATTATTCAGCGGTCTCCCTGACTCTTCTATCGTCCAAAATCAGTTTCACTTTCTGTGCTCAGTTGTATTTACAATTTCAAAATTGTCCTTTACGTTCGGACTAAATATTGTCAAAAGTCACACAAAGGGGGGCAGTTTGTGCAGTGACTTTGCATTGATTTTTACTTCCCACCCCTCCAGCCCCAAATGAGGGGATCCCTTAGCCTCCCATTGAGGAAAGAAGACAGTGGGGCAATGACTTCCTCTCAAGGTGACACCTGAGCTGCGTGAACTCCCCTGGGGTACCCCCCAGGTCTCCTGGATACCTGCCTCTGTTCTAGAATCAGTACTTAGCACCCAGCCTCTTTTTTTTTTTAAAGATTTATTTATACAAGCTGAGGTACAGGCCAGAGGTGCAGGGCGGCAAGAGGGCTCACCAGAGACAGAGTGGGGAGCAGAACAGGCAGACCAGAAATACACTGCTGAGGGGAGCAGCGGGCGAGGCAGGAGAGGTCTGCCGCACCATGTAGGATCCTTCCCGGCTGGGCTTCGAACTCGCATTGAGAGCTGCTGACAGCTCCACAGCGCAGCGCTCAACCACTGTGCCACCAGGGAGGCCCTCAGCCTCTTTTTTATGTAGGCTGAGTATGGGAGAGAGCTAAGAGACCTGAAACAAGATAAGTATAAACAGAAATCCAGGAGGAAAACCAAATCGGGCTTAAATCTCAGCTCCAGTCCTCGTTATAGATGGAAATAGACACTTACTGAGCACCTGCTCTGTGTTGGAAACTTCACATAAGTTCTTTCGGTTGTTAAAATAAACAAAAAGAGGTAAAGGAGCAAAAAAGTGTTCACCATTTAGTTGATGCACAGCAGGGAAGAAAACCTCTGAAGCAACTGCTCGTAAGCAATTAAGGAGACAAAGGATTTTTATCCTGGGGTTTTGGTTCATATATTATGCAAGAGATCAGGTTGACTTTGTAGAACTTTTGATCTATGATGGTAGCAAACCCTGCTTGCTGCTCAGTCTTTGGTGAGTGTGTTTGAAGCTGTGTGGGTGTCAACTCCAACCTAGCATAGCACACAGCATATCGGTGATGCCTCTGGAAGTCAGGATGTCAGTTCTGTTTTCCAGAAGGTGAAGGTGTCACAGATGCCTCTGAGCAAGGCCCAGCAAGATAACCCAACGGAAGGGAGAGACCAGTTCTTTCACGGTGCTTCCACTCAATGACCGGGTGAACGTTATTGAGATGGGGGTCACAGTAGACAAGTATTCTCAGAAAAGACACGTTTCTAACTCAGCCTCCTGTTCCTTTTCTGTCTTTCCCTGTGCTTCAGGAGGAAGGACGCTGGCTTCTTGTCCTACAAAGATCACCTGCCAGTGAGCCAACTGGTGGTTGGAGATACACACCGCCAAGGCTCCGAAGCCAAACTGAGCGTGGGTCCCCTGCGTTGCCAAGGAGACAGTAAGTTTGCCCAGCAGCTGTGGCTTGCACCTCGTTTTCTGTTTTAAATGGTGTTTAGCAACAATTCAGAGGATGGTGGGAAACAGACTTGCTCTTCTGTAGTTCCTGAAGAAACACCACGTGACACAGAGTCACATGGAGAGTTAAATGGACCTTCCCACATGGAAGAGGGAGACAGTATAGTCTGTAGTCAGTCCAGGAGCCTCCATTTGGGCAAAGGACGTGGCTCTCCATCATCCTTGGATATTCATACATAAGGAGAGTGACACCTACGGTTATAGAGATATAAATAGCCACACTAATAGCTTGAAAGCAGCCCTCAGCAGCTGTGGATCCACTGAGTGCTGCTGTTAATGCCATTAGCATGACTATTTATATCACCATAAACTTAGTTTATGGTGATATAAATAGTAGCATTATGGCTTAATGTATCATTGTAACAATGATACATTGTTACAATGTATCATTGTAAACTTGGCTTATGGCCACATAAAGGCTGACATCAGTGCTATCAAATTTCATCTTCATCAGAGCTTCCTGGTCCCTTGTAAGCGGAAGATGATCTCTGTCACTGCCTTGCTTTCGGGTCTTGGCGCCACAGAGAGGAATGTGGGACTGCTAGCTTGGACAGTGGGAGGGCAGGGAGCTAGAATGCTGGGCCCACCTAATTAAGGGCACTATTAGGACTTTATGTTGTTTGATACCCCCTCAGTGTGTTTTATGTGCAGTCAGAGAGCGATGGCAGCAGGTTGCTATGGGGACTCCACAGTGAGCATCCGGGGTGTCATTTCCTTCTTCACATCAGCACACGTGATTGGGGGGCTCCCTTGGGCATTCTGTGTGTTTTTGATTGTGTGCTAGGCATTGGGAGACCTCCTTTCTGTTCCCTTCGTAACTGACTTGCCAGGAGGCTTCAGGCACACCCCTCCATTTCCTCTGCTGTGATAATGAGAACACCACCTGCACCCCAACTCCTCTTGGGGAGACTGTAAATACCTTAGTGCCTAAACCTGGAGGCCTTCCAGCAGAGCATCATGTGAGATAGAATATGATAACCACCTGCACAAATCAAGGGAGAATTAGACCTACTGGATGTCATCAATTAGGTGTCCTAAGGAATGTAATGATGCGTGTTTATCTGTTTACTACTTAGTACATTGAGGCTATCAGCAGGTAAACAGTGAAATGTTCCTGGTTTTCAGAGAGAGAGAGTGTGGCCTTGTACTTATGTTTCCCTTCTTACATGCAGAAAATGAATACACTGCCTTTAAAACTAAGACAGGTGAAAAGACCTTTGTCATGCATTTATTAAGTAGTAGCACCTCATTTTTCCAGTGAGTCATACTGGAAATGTGCAACAAGATGTTTAATTTCAACTGGTTAAGGAAAACATATTGACATAAAATAATAGTCCATGTGCATTTGAAACAACTATTTTGAGACACAGCCCAAAATGTCACTCTCAATATAGGCAGGTTTTCCTGTGTGTCTAACAGGAATCGTTTTGACTATGTCATCATTACTCATTAATACAGGAAGTTAAAATGGTTCTCACTTATCAATTCCAATTCTGATGTTAACTGTGAATTGAGTTTCTCTGAACTAAATTAGTAATTCAGTTTAGTTATAAATATCCCACTTTTGCAAACCTTAATTACCATTCTTAAAAAGATTCCATATGTTAAATAGTGTAAGAGCAGTATATTAATGGTTTATAGCTCGTATTAGGTTGTTTCCTCTTAATAAATCAGGAAGAATTTAGTGTGTGTCTAACTTTACCAAGTTCTGTGGAGAATAAAAAATTGAAACCATGCTTTGAGAAATGCACATGAAAAAAAAATGTTGCAATACAAAAAATGTTTTGTAATCAATGTCAGATTTTGTGCTATAAAATGATAGCAGCTTATGCTCAAGAAAGAAATGTTAGTAAATTTCAGGCAGACGTTAGATTTAAAAAGAGAAAATTGGGGAAGGAAGGTGGTCAGGTTGGTCTACATTTCTGTTCCAAGGCAGTTGTCCCTTGAGACATTTTAGGAGCTGTTGATAAAACAAAGAGCCAGCTCGTTTATCGACACTGCCTGGTCTCGGTGTCTATCTAGGGCTGCAACTTCAGCGAGACCTCCTAGTCCACGGTTTACCTGAAACCTCATGGAAGCAAAAGCCCCGTCAATACTAATTATGCAGAATACTTTGCAGAATACTTTTGTCTTGGGGGTGGGGGGAGAGTGAGAGAGAGAACTGAGCATATTATCCAAGTACCTGAATGCCAGAGAACGGTCAGCAGTTTTGATGCCTGACTTATCTTTAAGAATGTTCCAACAGGGACACCGTAATGATAAAGGTTTCTGCATCAGAGCACTTTCTAGTTTGTACACATTGTTTCCTTGGGTACTTACCATACCCCCGTGAGGTGGGGATGGTAAATATTAGCCTTTCTGTTTTACAGATGAACAAAAGATTTCTTTTAAAATGGCATTTACACAACAAATTCCTTTGCACCCCTGCAGCCTCTGAGGGGCTCAGGAGGAAAGACAGAGCAGAGGACCCCCACAGCCTTCTCTGTACCCAGCCTGGGTGGCCTGCCAAACTCCGGACTCCTCTCTGAGTCAATTGCTGATTAAATTGTTTAAAGAGATGACACAGGGGTTTCACTCCACAGTCCTCTCAGACCCCCACATCCAGTTACCAAGAAGGCATGAATGACAGGGGATTAAGTTCCAATTTAATAAAGAGTGGTGTGGGGGCATATACCCTGCAGTTTATAGAGATTAACCAACTGTGTGCCAGTTACTGAAGTTTGGGCAAAGCTACAGTTTAAAGAACCAAACCCATTGTTGAAAAGTGTCGTCTGTTTGAGGAGATGAGGGTGACGAACGAGGCTGTTAAGCTGGCTCTTCAATTAGGCCCTGGTTCTATCCCCCAGTCTTGGAGAATGAAACCATTTCTGTGGCCTCTGCCCAACCATTTTGCGGCTTCGTTTGATTTCACCACGCCTGCTGAGTTTCATTTTTACTCTGATTCATCTGAACTCACAGACCCATATAATCAAAATGCTAAAGAAAATCAGTGAGTCCCACGAGGCCCGCTGCCTTTCCCATAGATTGCAGTAAAAGGCTTATGGCCTTAGAGACTTTTTTTTTTTTTTTTTACTAACACATTCAAATGGAAACTTCAAATCTAAATTTAACTGAAAGTGTGACTGGTGATGGATAGTTAACTAAGATAGAAAGAGTGGTGAAATGACCAATTCCCCTCTTCATCTAGGTGTGCTCACCTGGGAGAAAACAAAAGAGCTATTTAGAGGAGCAGAGGCCCACATAGGATAAAAATTATTTTCAAGTTTAAATATATAATCCTTTACAAGGGCAGCGGCTAAACTTTTAGAGAATTAGTTCAGAATGAAATATTTGGGGTTTCAAGTAGACATCTTGTTTGCCCTCTGTATCATGAGTACAATTAATTCCATCAAGCATTTGCAGGAGAGTGGCTTTATTCCCAGCCACATGAGGTAAAGATTTCCCATATCTCCTTTAGGGATTCAGGGGCTTTAAACAATTAATCAGAAGCAAGTTTGCTACAAAAGCAAGTCTTCTCAAGACACCCAGGTAGAAACAACTCAGGAGGATGTGCTGCTTGAGGGCTCCTTTCGAGTCCGTGACAGAAACCCACCTGGCAGCCAGCTGGCCGGCAGAACCCCCGTTTCGGGTTTCAGATGTGAATTCGGGTGCCTGATCCCCAGAGGCAGCTGGGGAAGAGGGGAGCAGTAGGAAGAGGGGAGCAGTAGGAAGAGGGGAGTAGTAGGAAGAGGGGAGCAGACAATACTTCCAGTGCAGGAACACACAGGAAAGAGGCAAAGCTGAGGGCAAGAGACATAAAGATGTGGATGGTTTTATCCAAAAGGCACAGGACGCTTGTTCTTGGGGAATGCGGTCGCGTGTGCCGGAGTCCCAGGAAGGCCTGCTCTACACCGTGAGATTTCACAAACCATCCCCGCCACCACCTCCCCGGGACTGGGCGAGGACTGTGGGACGCGCCTTTCTCCACAGATGGGCTGGAGGCAAGCGCGTGTCATTCCCCCTAGGACGGGGACACACACAGGCCGCCTGTCTGCCCGCTGTGTGCACACAGTGCCCCCAGTGTGGACAGGGTGGGGGGCGGCGGCTCACCAGGGCTCAGGAAGCAACTCGGAGTGGGGAGAAGAGCAGAGTTGGCACCCCGCTTTTTACTTCGGTACTTCAGGCTTAGGAGAAGCCAGACAGGGAGAGAGCCTGGCGTGCAGGCGGTAAGCAAGGCTCTTTGTTCTCACTGTCTCTCTCTTGTGCTCCCCACACTGTATTGGGGGCACTCCTGTCCCGCGGTATCCAGAGGCAGCTGGGTTTCGTGAACCTGCATCAGGGTTGCTGAGTGGCTTACAGAGAAGTCCAGAGCTGCTTCCGGACATGCCACTTCTGTCTCACTTGCTGAGGTTGAGGTTAGGTTAGGTGGGAAAGAAGTCTCTGTGCTCTCAAGGCATGCTGAGGCCTAGTTTTTTGTTAAGAAGGAAGCCTGAGGTAGTGTCCTCCTCTCTTTGAATCCCTGAAATTTTTCTTCCCTCTTCCCATGTGCCTGGAACTCTCTCATTGCTGACCCCCCACCCCACTGCAGAGTGTCCCCTCCCGCCTCCCGCTCCACAGCCCCACCCCGAGTCTCACCCCTCCCTCCCCTGCTCTTCAGCAGTTCCGCCTCAGTGCTGTCCCGCAGCTGGAAGGCAACATTTATTTATTTATTATTGTTATTATTATTATTTATGTCTTTTACATTACTGTGTATTCCCGTAGGTTTCCCTCCACCAATTCCCCCGTGAACCATCACCACAGTCCCCTGTGCTCCCCTCTCCCTCATTCTGAGCCCCAATCCTCCCCCCCCTCTCGCTGGTTTTCTCTCTTTTATTTGGTTCCCCTATATTCCTGTTACAAGGGAGACCATTCGATATTTAACAGCCTAACAGGACTAAGGCGTTCTGAAGTCTCAACAGTGAAAAGAATGCCTGCCTAGTCTTTGAGAAACATGGAAAATGAGAAGGCAGCTTCCCCACTTTATTATTTTTTTTAAAGGTTTTATTTGTGCATACAAGCTGGGGTGCCGCGCAGCGAGAGGGTTCACCTGAAGCAGAGTGGGGAGTAGAACAGGCAGATCATTGGAAACACACTGCTGAGGGGAGCAGCGGGCGAGGCCAGAGAGGTCTGCTGCGCCATGTGGGATTCTCCCCGGCCAGGCGTCGAACTCGCGTCAGCTGCTACTGACAGCTCCACAGCGCAGCGCTTAACCGCTGCGCCACCGGGGAGGCCCTTCCCCACTTTCTTTAACACTGTGGAATTAGCGGGATCGGCTGGGCCGGGAGCACCAGCTCTGTCACTGCAAAGGCTTCAGACCATACGGGCTTACAGTTCGCGTAGTCTCCGGGAGCGGTCAGGCGGCCTCCTCCGCTTCGGGGTCCGCGTCTACAGCGTGGGCACCAACAGTTGCCACACAGTGGAAATAGGGACTTGGAGGTCCATGTGGGGTGTTGGAGGACTGATGCGCGCGTGGCTGACATCACTTCCGCCCACCGTCCTCTGCGTACTCTGTCCCTCCGCCCCAGTGGGCCCTCAGGGGTGGCTGTTCCATGGCCCAGGAGGAGGAAACAGTAGTGCGCATTCAGCGCACTTCCCGCAGGCTGGTTCTTCTTACTTTACTCCACCTGCATTCAAAGTTTCATCTGGAGAGTGTTGGGGTGTAAAGGAAGTCACCTCTACCCCTCTGTTCTCTTCACTGCTGGCAATAATCAAAGAGGTATCAGACAGATTGATGAGTGAATACATGGGGGGAAAAACAGTAAAATTCAGTAACTTCTGTGTACATGGGAGAAACCCAGTAAAGTTTAGTAACTCACCCCTGTGGCTTTGGACATCATCTTAGCTCAGTAAGACAGGGGACCTAGGAGAAAGAGAAAAGGAGGAAAGGAGGCTACAGAAGAAGGCACAGTAGACAAGGGAGTGTAGATTAAGTTCTGCCTTTTTTGAAAAGACATCAGTTGAGGTCCTTCTTCCCTGCACATGCTCTTATACAAGTTTACATGTAAATATCTTTTTCAAAGATAACCTCCACCCAGCCTTCAGAGAACTTCCCCCTCAAAAAAATCGACCTTCTGCCAAAAGACTTATTTGGGGATGGCAATTTTTTTCTCCCCTACAAAGGAGAACTGAAAAACTGCTCCCAGTTTGATTCTTAGTTGAGGGAAGACTCTTCTTGATTCTGCACCCCCCTCCCTTTAACAAGCGATAAAGCAGATTTCCCATTTTCTTTATTGCATTTACTCTCCTTCCCAACAGTGGACGTCTAGAAAATGACAGTGTAAGAATTCACTTTCATAGTCTCAGCAGTATCCTATGCCTGACACTTAGAAAAATACTCACATGTTTGTTGAATGAAAAACAAAAAGAATACATCAAAGCAAAGGAGAAATGATAAAGCCAAGACTGGGTTAGGATCCAAATTCCCCCTTTACAGTACCTATCAGTAGAAACATCTCAGAGCCCTGGGGCTTTGGGATTCCATTTCTTTAGGACCCTCCAGTCTCCCTATATACAGCTCTTAGCTCTGCAATTTCCTTTTTCAAAAATTTTCACTAAATAATGGACTGTGATTTCTGGATCATTTTCTTCCCTTCGCTGTTGCTGGAAAGATGACTTAGAAGTCAGACCGACTCAGAGGAGACAGTTTGCTGGACAACCTAGAGAAGATGATAATGCGCAGTGATCGGCACAGAAGACCACTCCCCACCCCTCTCCACTCCTCCCACCCAGACCTTAAAGTCCTGGCTATATCCCCCTCTGTGTAACTTGGGATCAATTCAGAAACAATAACAAAGGGAGCATTGACACCACAAATTCTGGGATGGATAAAATGTGACCACTGTCAATAATTATTTTCTCAGAAGATGCTCCAAGTCCTTTTCCTCTCCCCAGTTGTTTCCACAAAATGTGTCTGTCTACTTGTTTTCTGTATAGCTAAAAACAAGAACAAAGAATCATCGCATCCTAACTGGAAATGTCTTAGAGATCAGACAGAGCAGACTCATTTTACAGATGAGGGGACTTGGGTCCAGAAAGGTTAAGTGACCTGCCCAGGGTCTCCCAGCTGGTTCACGCGGAGCACATCAAGAGATAGGCTGATAGAGCCTTCATCTTTAGCAATTCCCAGTAGTCAAGATGAATGTTGAGACATAAAGAGGGAGCCTTGACCTGGAACTCTGACCTTGGGGCCTGTTTAACAGCAGCTCAGGAGTGCAATGATATGGCGCCAGAGCTCTTAGTCACCCCAGTGTGAGATCAGCCATCTGGAAACCCTGATTGAAAACTGACAGCTGTAGGGAGGAGGGGTCAATGGTATAAAGTCGGTGACTTCTGTTTTTTCTTTTACTTTTAGTTCTAGCAGTTTTTTTGCTTGACAGTAGAAGGGAAGTAAAAGAAACTAAAGTGATGTGTAGAAACCATCAACCTCTATTTTTTCCTTAATATCCCGCTCTCTGCTGCAATTGCCATGGGCTACTGCCAACTGAGGAGCAGAAGGAGGTCTAAGAACAAGCAAAAATAGTGGAATTTTCAAGATCAAATCCTAGAGTGAATCTCAAGAAAGAATTGAGCCCTCTGGGCATATCTGAGGGCAGCTCCAGTTACAAAGGCAGCAACTTTTGCCAGGGTAGAAAGAGGGAAGCCTTTACTTTGGTCTTCCACACTCAGTGACTTTCAACAATTAGAAGAAATGGACAGCTCATAGGGGAGAAACTGCTCTCTTTATTTCATTGGGCCATTCAGCTTTAGTTGCACTCACTGTGGAAATGGGAAGCAACAGTAATCACCGTTTTTTGGGGGGGTAAATGTATGTCTCCTTTTTATAATAGATATGGTATTTGTGTGTGTGTGATTGATTTTCCTACCTGTTGTTTCAAATACTGCTGTGTAAGTGTGTGACTTAGGGTACCCAGGCACCCCGAACTGCTAAGAGGTGCACACCTAAAAGGGAGCTCAACCATCCCAATCACAAAGGCAAAGAAAGCAGACTCTTGGTGTGGACAATGTTTAATAGAACTGGTGTGCAGAGAGGGAGAGAAGAAAGGATTTCAAATCACAGTTTCCCAGTAATTACGCCAAAAATTATGCATCCTCTCGTGGGCAAACACCCACCCAAGTATGCTCAGCCTTAAGGAGGGATGTTGAGACCCAAAAGCTTGCCTCAAGTCTAATGTGTCTACTGGAGGGAAACCACAAGAAAGCTGTTGGACAGGTCCCAGAGAGCTGGGACATAAGGGAAAACTCAAAATTCAAAATGCACTACATAATCCACGATGAGGTCAAGATGGCGGCTGCCATTGTCTCTGCCAAGGACCAGGAACAGCTGCCCTTTGTCTCTCTCACCCACGTATCTCTTCCAGTTGTCTCTACATGTCTCCACCATCATCCTCTGCTCCACCTCCACTTAGACATCCACCTTGCTCCTTCCCAGTGTGCCCCATGAGGAAGTCTGGTTCATGACATCCTGGGACTTGTAGTCCAGGGCAGCTGCATGTGCAGGGCAGTTGGGTGAGGAAAACGGTGCCTGTTCACGGCACTGAGATGTTCCTCCTCCTTTTATGGGGACGCCTTGGAAACATTTCTATGGAAGGAATCATCACATCCCACAGAAGCCACAGCCAAGTGGGGGAGTCAGATGCCAGGGCCGGTTCTACAGACCCCTCTGGTGGAATGCGTCTGCATTGTTCTTTATCCGTTCCCTGGGTGCCCTTCCTCCAGGACCTTGGCGCTCTTGGTGGAAGTGATGGGATTCCAGATTCAAGAGATACTTTCTTCTATTACTTGAATCTCCATCATTGGGTGATTGTTCCCAATGCTGAACTCTTCAGGCAATCTCTCTAAACTCTTTGCAGAAGAGACTTGAGCCGATTCTGTTAGTCCTACATACCCACCGTGCGCAGCACACTTGGAATCAAGACAGACACTGAACAAGACAGATTCTAGCTTGTTCCATAATCAGATCCTAGAATTTCATTCAGCCTAACTGCTTTTGCTGAGAAAAACAGCACATAGCCCCATCCCGGGTCCATGTATGTTTCAGTGAAGATGAACATTTTAACAAAATGGAGACAAGGGGGACAGAAGCTTGGATTGCTGGTGGAATTTTGAATCTGAAACTCGGAAGCCTTGTTTCAAGTGCTCTGCAAACTCTGTGCTTAGGGGGACCTTGGCAAACTGCAGAGGCTGTGTCAGAAAGTCTGGGCCAGGACTGGAAATGCTGCAAGGTGCCGCTGCTCCCGCTGGCCATGGACCGCACTTTGAGAAGCAGAGTTACAGTGCCGCCTCCTGAACAACATGGACTCTGGAGTCGCACACCCAGGCCCAGACCGCACTCCCCTCCCCGCTGTGTGCCTTTGGACCAGTCCTTAAACTCTCTGTGCCTCCACTTCCCACCACAGCCTTCCTTCAGCTACAAATGCGAATGAGCACCAGACCTGTCACCAAACCTCCGTAACATGGTTTAAAGTCCAGTTTAAACTCAGCAGCCTCGCGCTTGGACAGTGCTGTCTGAGTGTCAGCTGCATCATTGTTATTTTGTGCATTCACAGTGGAGAGAACGGCCGTCTTAATGTCAGAAAAGCTTGGCCTGTCTCCCGACCCGTGTCCTGCTGTCCACTCACATTACCTTGGACTCTGGACCTATTCTTGGAGGGACCAGCCTTGTCTCTCAGCTGAGAGCCCTCAGCCTCCTTTCCAGTCTGGAGGTTGTGGACACAGCACCCAGTTGGACCTCAGTGCATCTGCTGGGCTCTCATGGCTGCCAGGGCAACAGCTCCTCGTTTCCTCCTTTCTCTTGTCTGCTGGCTGCAGGTGGATGATCATCTTTCTGCCAGAACCATCTTCCATCTTGAAACCATCTAGGGGTGCACCCAGGGTCACCTCATCAGCAGGAATGCAGGCATCACCCCAGGGGGGCACCAGAAATAACAGGACACTCCTGTCCCTTGGGAAATTCCAAGGGTCCAGAAACTCTGTCCCAGCTTGATACAAGGACCAGATAAATTATTTACTCACAACAACCCACGTTGCCTATTGGTTTGCTTTCTTACTGCCCTCACCGCGGGGTGGAGACCCAGCCAGATCAGGTCCCAGTGCCAGGGGAAGACTGCCACATCGATGCACTCAACTGTGTGTCCATTGAATGAGTAAAAGTTGCTAAACACCGCAGGAGATTTAAATTAGCATCTCGGACTAACAGTGGAGGCAGAGCCGCAAGGGACTTTGGGATAAATTGCAGAAAACTTGCACAGACAGTAACTGCTATAGGGGTTCAGGAGAGAAACTATCACTTGATTTATATGCACTGCTATTTTTAACCTCAGTGAGGTTTTTGCCCATGTATTCATTTTAACTAAATGAAACTTTTATTCCTTTGTACCTCGAAAATCCCTTGAATCTGATGATTATCTTCAAATTAAGAACTGAAAAAAAAAACTCTTTTGCTCAGTTTTTACATTTTCTCTGGCATTTCTAAATTAATATGCATTTGAAGTATTAAATGTATAGAACTCATTGTTTAATCTAAATTAGATTAACCCCCCTGGCCCTTCAGCACTCCAAGTCGAAGCTTCCACACTTTTGTTTATTCATGTCTCAAGGTTATTCCTGACAAAATTACAATTAGTCGGGACTTCAGACCTATTGTGAGAGTGCTAAGCTGTGAGCTATAAACCACCTCACTCCGGCATAATTAAGCCGTGTTCCAGTTCACCTGCTTTATGATACCTCCTTGGCTTTTCACAAAACTGCTTTTCACAAACCGAACTGCACGCAGGCCTCGGCAATGCAGGACTTTGAAGAAAACTTTTCAAGCAGCCTCTTCCTAAAGTTTGCACAGTCTGCAAGAGCAATCTTCTGAGACAGTGTGAGCCACCAGACTCTGCCCACTGAATAAAGCAGAGCAGAGGTGAGGTGACTGCAAGGCTTGTGAACCCCAAGCCTGGAAACGCCAGACCTGGGGGACAAGGGGTCCGAAGTTGCTCACGAGGAGAGGGTTTGGGGGCACACATGTGGAAGTTGTTTGGGCTTTTCAGCTGACTTGGCTGCCTTGACATGTCCTTCCCACTGTGGATGAGGGTCGCTGAGTCGGGGAGCCGTCCAGCCCAAGGGTGGCGTGAGCAGGGGTAGGGTGTGGGAACTGGCTGGTTTGCCTGCTGGGTTTTGAGAACTGTGCCATCCGTGTGGCCAGGTTGGTTGCCCTGGTGTTCTTGTGTCAACCTGTCTCATCGTGTCTTCGACCAAACCTCCACTTTAGCTTGGCTCTTTGTTTTTGTTTTTGTTTTTTTTTAATATTTCACATTTTTTTTAAAGATTTATTTACTCATACAAGCTGGGGTGTAGGCCAGAGGTATGGGGTGGTGAGAGGATTCACCAGAGACAGAGTGGGAAGAAGAACAGGTGGATCTACTAAAATCCACTACTAAAGGGAGCAGCGAGCGAGGCAGGAGAGGTCTGCTGCGCCATGTGGGTCAGCTCCCTGGCCGGGGATCGAACTTGTGCTGTAGTGGCTCTGGATAGCTTCATAATGCTGAGACTCAACCCCTTGCACCACCAGGGAGGCCTACTTTAGCTTGGTTCTGCTGCAGTTGTCAGGATTTTAAAAATAAATATGCTCATCTGTTCCCCGTGCCATGTCAGATTTGTGATGGCTTCTCTAAAGTAGACCCTAATCCAAAATTCACCAGTTGCCTGTGGAGGAAACAGTGCATAAGAGTTTGCATCTACCTCTGGGAACTGGAGGTACAGTCCCAAATTTAAAACAAAAGGGAACCCCCCCCCGGTCCTATCCATCCTTTTTATCATTGAGTCCAGGAATCAGGTGTCTCAAAGTAAATAAGACTGCATAGAAGGGGATATCAGTGACTGCACCAAAACTTAAGGGTCTTTCTCCATCCCTAAGGAAACAGAAGCCAGCCCCGGCAGGGACAGCGTGGTGTTTTGAGGAAGACATGGTATTTGCCAAGACAGAATTAAGACTCTATCGGTGCCTCTTCTGCTCAGGATTTTTCATACCTTCTTCCAACTTCAGACAATAAAGGGGCTCAACCACCTTTTCTGTGATGCCTGTTTGATATTCTAAGCTCCTCCATTCAGTTCTGGTAGATGGTCCTCAGCAGCGTTCTTCCACAGTCAGACCTCTAGAGTTTGATTCGATTACACTGAACAGGATGCAGCTCAGACTTGACCATACACTGTGGCCTGCTCCTTAATGTTAATCTCTTGTTGGTTTTCACCAGACATGTAGCTAAACCCTGAAGTGTCACATGTCCTGCCCTGACTTTCCTTCCACTGCCAGATCTGAGGGGACAGTATAGCTGGCTCGAGACATCAAGGTAGTCATCACCTCACTCATTTTCACTGCGTATTTGACTTGCTCTCATGATTTGACCAAAGGTCTAAGCCTCCATTCTTTCCTTAAACACACACACAGACACACACACACACACACACACACACACACACACACAGAGAAGGAGAGAGTCAAAAGCTAGCACTGTTCATTAAGTAACTACCATTCTTAGAATTGAATTCGTGAAAAGAGACCTTGACCCAAGAATTAGACCTGAGAAGATACTCTGATGCATTTCTTTTTACTTTCTTTATTCTTTAGTTAGTTACTATGCAAGGAGGTATCATCTTTTTGTTTTAAAGCTTCAAAGTAACATATAGAAAGTGCATCTGTTATTGTGAAAGTGTAATGATAGGTTGACGCACCGAAATTACTGTGGGTGTGACCTTGTCTGCGGAGATGACAGTTCTTCTGGCTTATGTTGATGATCCTGAAAAGAAGTAACTCGTGTCTTGAATATCTCTAGGAAATAAATGGCGTTCAGGCATCCCTCGTTAAAGCAAACTTCACAGTCATCTGGGGTTGAGGAACGAGAATGAGCTGTTGAGCTCACAGGGCCTTCAGTGGCCATATTCCATCTGGAATGGTCATTTCTTCATGGGTAGAGTTAGGTTCAGACTTTGGCTTATGAATACACAAATCAGTGAATTATGTTTGATATGGTTTTAAAAAGGGTAGAGGGATGGATGACACTTATTTCTAGAATAAACTGATATAATTTTCTACCATTTCTACTCTCATACAGATATATCTCCCTCTGATACTATTGCTCCCCCAATACACACACACACACACACACACACACACACACACACACACACACACATACACACATGCTCACCTCAGAATTTAACACTTGTACTTTCTGAAGCTGCAGTCATGTCAATCCTGAGTCTGCCTTAACCCCAGGGGGACCCCCAACCTGGGCTCAAAATTGCTTGCCATCAATGTAGCTGGAGGAACTCTTGTTAGAGACAGGGAAGGAGGCAGCCGAAGGTTAGAAGTCAAACCTCTTACCCACACAGCCTGGCAGCAAGAACACTGTGGAGAAAGATGCTCTGTAGTCAGCTTCCAGAATGTTCTGTGACCTGGCCAACTTGGATCCATTTCAGGTGTAAACCCAGAGTATAGGGATTTGTCTTAAGGAAAGAAAGGTCACCTTTCTCATTTAGAAATCAAAACACTGAATTAATGATCAACAAATCCTTCTGAACAAGTCTGTGGGTGAATTTGAGTCTGTGGCCTCCTCTGCTGGCATTTTCAGAGTCACATCATGCTGTTGAGCAAAAAAGTCAAGGAGAGGTGAAGACCGAGTTGCCCTTTCCTAGAGCAGCTGTCCCCTGGAGGAGAAGCACAGCCGGGCTGAGCTCTCCCGGCTGTCCTTGCTCTAGAGCAGCTCATCAGTGTTGCCAACATTCTCTCACCTGTGTGGCCCACCTGTCAGCCCCATTGCTCCAGTTAGTTAGATCCTCAAGGGACATTTGTGTGGTAAAAATTAGAATATGAGGAAGTATTAAAGGATTTCTCATAAATCTGGCACAATAAACTCATTGTCAGATGCTCATAATGAAAACATTTCCTTTGAAGATTTCTTAACTACTAATTTCAGACAAGCCTTTCTTAATTGTGTGAAAACCCTGTGAAACAGATAGTGTTCTGATATTTTTTAACAATATTTTCTAAATTTGTCTGATCACCAAAAAAAAAAAAAAATCCCTTGGGGGTACTTGTCAAAAGCCACCTCCCCCAAAGATTTTGATTCAGAGTTTCTAGATTGGAAGCCAGGACTCTATTTTTAAGAAGTTTCCCCAAAGATTTTATGACAGGAAATTATAGAAAGTCTGGCTGAGAATACATTTTGGGGCAGACAGTTCTAGGCTCAAAGTCTCCATTTATCTACTGTGTGACATTGGAAAAGTTATTTAATTTCACTAAGCTTCAATTTCCTCATCTGTAAAATAGAGATAATTATGCTGAGTACAAAAGGTTGCTATGGGAATAAAAGGAGACAAATGTATGCAGAGAGCTTAAAACAGTGACTGGTACAGTAAGTTCTCAATAATGGTAGTTATAAAGATTATACCAAAAAAAAAAAAGAATCAAACTTCTTAAAAACCCTCAGTTTTGTAAAACGAATAGGAATTAAGTTTCAGTGCAATGACCAACACAACCATTATTATTTTTATCAAATTAAACCCTGCAGAAATAATTCATGGCAAGCAGAGATGGGCTCAATTTTCAATGGTAAATGGATTTTGAGCACCAGCTGTATACAAGGTTTGGAAACCGTGAGCATGGCCCATAGTGAAAAAATGTATCTCCTTACAAACTAACATATAAAGGGGAAATTTCACTCATCACAGTGTGTGGGACCTTAAGGAAGGGGAGAGAGAATGAGTGAGGTTGTTTGATTTGGGGTTTGCTGAGCTGGGCACAGATTTGCAGTAAAGTAAGACGGTCGTTATCTCTAGCTGATAAGACAGAGGCCCCCTAGAAAATATGTGCCTGGCACACAGTATTTGTATTAATCATCACATGAAAAAATGAGAACTAACTTGTAAAACCAGTAAAACCTACAGAAGCTAAGCCGAGAGCTCAGTGTGTTCTGTTGGCCATGGGAGCTCATGGCACAGGTTTGATTTAATTGAAACATTAAACTCTTCACTCATGTTTCATTTCAAAGATCTGTGTTCATGTGGTTTTCTCTTTCTCCAATATATATTTTAAAAAAGAAAAGGAGCAAGGCTAATAGACGGTGAGGTCTTTCAATGAAGGGGTTTCAGCAGGTCTACACCCAGTGATGAGAACATAAACACACTTAAAACTCATTGTCAGATGCTCATAATGAAAACATTTCCTTTGAAGATTTCTTAAAGCTTCTATTTCAGACAAGCCTTTCTTAATTGTGTGAAAACCCTGTGAAACAGATAGTGTTCTGATATTTTTTAACAAATCTGTAAAGTCGTTGGTGACCTACTGAGGGCATTTGTTTTGCTTCATCTCTCTCTGGTGGTTGCTGTGAGGTCCTTCCCTCCTGTATACCTGTGAGTGTGACCTTATTCAGAAACAGGGTCTTTGCAGATGACAAAGCCCAGAGGAAGTCACCCTGGATTAGGGTGGGCTCTGATGGGATCGAACTACATGACGTGGCCTTACAGGAACAAAAATCAGGCCCAGACACGGGGAAGACGGTCTCTTGGGGACAGGGGCAGAGGAGGAGCTGCCTTGACCCGAGTTCCTGTGGGCTCCTTGGCTAGGGCCACAGCAGTCCACACTCAGCTCCACTTCCCGTGGCCAATGTCCTCTCCGAGTCTGTGCGTCCTTTCCTGTCTCTTACGAGGATGCTCTTGTTGGGTTTTCGCCCACAATAATTCAATATGACTTCATCTGGATCCTTACTGCAATTGTATCTGCGAAGACCTTATTTCCCAGTAAAGCCACATTCTGGGGTTCTGGATGGACATGGATGCAGGGGCACTTAGCTGTACTGCTAGCTAAGACCCATCTGGCTAGTTCAGCAGAGAACGGGACCCACCCGAGAACCTCTCAGACTGCGCCTCATGGGCCTTGGCCTCTCAGCCAGGGACTTACATCAGTCTTTGCACATCACTGGGCCCTGAGTTTGTGAACAGATTGTGCATAAGTGACTCACCAGCAGGCCCCAGAGCAGCCCATCTGGAAGATCCGGTCCCACTTTGACGTTGCTGAGACCGGATTCGTTATTAAAATCCCTACTTTCTTGTTACCAATATACTTTAAAGTGTAAGAAAACTTGCTGGCTAATATTGCAGCCGCGGTCCCCAGAATCACAGATTAGAGGATGGCAGATGTAGGCCTCCCTGGTGGCCCAGCGGTTAAGTCTCAGCTATCACTGCAATGGCCTAAGTTCCATCCCCAGCCAGGGAGCTGACCCACGTGGCGCAGCAGACCTCTCCTGTCTCCCCGCTGCTGCCCTCAGCGGTGGATTTCAGTAGACCTGCCTGTTCTGCTCCCCACTCTGTCCCTGGTGAATCCTCTCACCACCCCACACCTCTGGCCTACACCCCAGTTCTATGTAAAAACAACTTTAAAAAATCAATAAAAAAAAGAATGGCATGATATAAAAGGATCAGGAGTCCTCTTAATTGAAGTGCTTTTATATGAAGTGAAATTGAGAAGCATATTTGGGTTGTGGAAAAGCTGTACATTGCTATGTCTGAATGAATGAGGATGTTTCCTCTTTTGAGAAGCGTTGTATCTATCAAGCCCTCTAGGAACTAATTATGAGAAAGTTTTTTTAATGAAGTCTTTTTTAGTAGGATATATAGAAAAGTTGCAATATTTTTCCCTAACATTCTCTGATCTATATTTTCCAGTTGGTATTTTTAATAGTTCAGCTGTTAAAGCTCATCCCTTAGCCTGTTTTCAGAAATATTCTTATTATTCATCAGTTCACACCCCATATTCATGGCTTTCGTAATGGATATCATTGTCTGTGTCCATACATTTCTTATTAGACATTAGTCATTTTATGCCTATAAAGTGTATTTCTGAAGAAAAAGATTTTGCTACTAAAAAAACCCATTACATTCACAAATTCTCCTCTCCGTGACATGATCCTATCTTTCTTGACTATAACTAGCTGCATATATAGTTAATTATTATGAGAAAAGCAGAGCGTCTCAAAATTTCTACAAGAGACCTAAAACTGGGTGTTTGTGTTTATTCCTCCAGCTCCCACATCTGTGCTCTCCCCACATCTGTCTTTTCAAGGTGGGAAGGTAATAGGGAGACACTTCCAAAATGATGCAAGAGTGTTCATCAAGCATTTCGTAAAGCTTTGATAGGCTGAATATGTATTTAGAACAAGCATTTCAGTAGATCTTTACTTTTCTGGAATTAAGAATTCCCTGTCTAAGATCCCAATTGCTAGAAAAATGTGTATTTCATATACATGCAAAATTGGGCAGATAGTTTTAGAGGATTTGAAACATTTTGCAGGCCATATAACCTCCCTTGGCTGAGAATGCCAGCTTTAAAGACCAATATTCATTGTGATCGTTAACCATTTCTCTTGAAAATATACTTCAGCTAGCCAGTAAGAGTCATCTAAATGACACACTTTTGCCCAATATCGTGTTTCTTTTGAGGAAAAAAATAATTTTAAAAACACAGTATTATGGTTCAGGATCTTCAGATCCTCATACTGAGTCCAGCACCATAGTTCCCCTGGTATGATTTTAGCTCTGTCATTGCAATAAAGGGGATTTTGAGTCCAGGAGTCTTGTTCAGAGCCTGACACAATGGTTCATGCATGAACGAAACTCAAATAATGTTGCTATTGTTGCTGTTATTATTTCCTCTGATAAATGGGAGTTAGGACTATATGTGTCTGTAAAAGTTGCGGTAAACACTCCCCAAAAAGTCATTTGTGTTTAAACAGACATGTGATGCTAGGGAAGAAGGGTGAAAGGCATAGTTGAACTAAAGACAGGGGAGATGATAGGAGGCCTGTGCTTTGCTCATACAAGAAAAGCAGAGAAGGCAGTTGGAAAACCTTTGCATCGACAAGCACCTCCTACGTTTGACTGGAGTGAGCGAAGAAGACATAGCACTCAGCTGCCCTTAGGATGGGCTAGTCCTCAAAGAGCTTCTTCCCCTCCCCACACCCCCTGCCTTCCTCAAGAACTTATCAGACACTAGCTTGGAGTGTTAGTACACTCACGTTGCACAGATCTGCCCTTCCCTTCTCTCCCCAGTCACCCTGGAGGGATGAGACCAAATGTGAAGGCTGAATTTGACAAGTAGCAAAAGTGGGCTACCAAGGTTACTTTCCCAGCTAGTCATTCTTCCTGTCTGCCCGCTAATGCGTGAAGTCTAAGTTTTCATTCTAATATTAGAGGGGAAAGTTTTGCTAACCTATTGACTGAGATTTATTCACCCTAAATTTAATACCCAAGAATATAAGAGTGAGCAACCTCCTCGCTGACCCCCTGTGCGTGGAGGTTTTGAAGAACCAGAGTTGGGAGAGCAATTGAGAATTGGCAGAGGGACCAGAAAATGGGTGGGGGGAAGACATTCCATTGAACTGAAAAGATATCCCGTCTCCCCTTAAGATTGTTCCTGTGGCAAGCCCTTTAGATGAGTATGTCTAGAAACCTCGAGGGGAAAAAAAGACACTTTATATGGTCAACTACTGTCCTTCATCACACTTCATAATTCATTCAACTGGGGAATGAGCATTTCTCCCCTTGTTTGACTAGTTTCCTTAAAAAGTGATTTCATTTTTAGGAGTTCCACTAAGATAAAGAGTTAGACAACTAACTTCTTGGCAGCAAAATCTATTCCTTATTTGTCTCTGTTTACCCAATCCCTGGGCAATGCTTAGCATAAATACTGCACTCCATCAATATTACTATATGCCTTTCTTGAGGGAAGGTAATACAGGCATCTATTACAAGTCTCAATGATTTACTAATTGAATCTAGAGAGGATTTTTGGTCATTAACAAAAATTCATTCAATAAGAGCAACATAAAACTCTAAAAACTTTGCAAGAGTTGATTAGAAATGGATGAAATGAATTGTGCCATATAACATAAACAAATGTGTATCTTACATCTAAAAAGCCACTAACAGACTTGGCTCTTAGTCTCTCTTATAAAACCCTCACTTAAAAAGGTCTCCCAAGACCTCTGTGTGTTGTTTCTGTCCTACAGCTTCACAGAAACATAACTGTTTGTCATGATGAAGCCAACATCCAATACCCTAAATGCCTCCAACATTATACCAACCTACATCCTTGACTGTAGCTTGTAAATAAGTCTTGTGTTTTTTGGAAAGATATTTCTCAATTGACTGCTTTACATAAATTGTATGGTTGGTCACTAGAATTATTACCAGAGAATGTTTCTTGCCTTCGGATAGAATTAAGGTGACACTAAGTCTTAAAAACATTAACCAGAAAAGCTTAATTATGTAAACATAGCTCACAACGGCCCTTATTCAACCTGGCAGGCACTGTGAAGTTTCCAGTGATACGAGCACCTTGATGAAAATATGAGAAACTGTGCTCATTTGCCCTTTAGATGCAAGTCCCTTAGTTTCCTACATCACAGGGTTTTTTTTATGATTCTGTCATGTGGAACCTCTTCCAACAAGGTCTCCTAAGAGAACAAATCACCCAGTGGCAGATCCATTTAAAACATCGCAAATAAATAGGGCTTCGTTCTTGGCCCCTGTTCTTTAAATTTTAATTAAATGCTTCATCTTTCATCATGGAAATGTTTTCTGTTCTAACCCCGTAGTCTCATTATTAGTTATAGCTTGGCTAGATTTTTAAATAGAACTGAAATTTTTCTCAGTATTTCAGACAAGAGGAGAGTTTCACGTAGAGTACCTACCTGTCAGTCGGTCCCAGGGAAGAATTTTTAGTTGAACATCTCTTCTATCTATCTCTTCTTTGGCTAATCCAGAGAATTTACAAAGCACGTCTATGTGAGTCACAAAGGAAATTGTGTGCTGAGTTCTTTTTGTAAGGAAAAGTCTTCCTAGTGGACAGAGTTTTGCTTTTCCTGGACATAGCTCCATGTTCCCCATTGTAGGTGAGTTACCATCCTTCTGTGCTTTCCCTTTATTTATGGGAGAATCAGCATATCAGCAGCTCTGAAATTCTGCCTCTTCCTCCTGAAGACCCCCTTTGAGAATCGAGGAAAGTCGTGACTTCCAGGGCTGTGGGCTCTCACAAAGTCATTATCGAATCGCCCTCATTTGATAATCACAGCGTCTCGTAAAGTGCAAACAGGCACCGCTGTTCTGCCTTCCGACTGCCCTGTGGATCACCAGCGTGCCCGTGTGCCCTGCCTCTGCTCTAGGCAGGGGCAGATGCAGGGAACATTGCAGTAACTTCATGGCGTCAAGAGGAGCAGGTACCATAAAATGGGAAATTGGGGCTAAAGGTGAAACAGCATCTTACAGATCTCTTCCCTTGAAAAGCTCCACCTTATTTTAGGAATATATGATCCTTGGAGGACTTGACCGTAAATTCATTTGGATGAGCCAGTTAGCGTCTCTTATTGGGTTCTCTTTCCAATGAATAAGCACGATTTAGAGGTATCGTTGCATGGTTGCTGAAGAGACCTTTGTTTTGATTCACTTGTCTCTAAGGTGGTTTAGCTGGAGACTCTGCGCTTGGAATAACCTATAGGGGGAGTTACTCCTGGAGCTCGTGGTCCCCCGGGAAGTCAGGACTTTCCATGTCTTTCCTCGATTCTCACAAGAGTCTATGATGCTTCCAGACAGGTCTCATGTTTGAACCACTTTAACAAATCCTGTACACATTTGTGATCTCTGGGAAGATCTGGGAAAAACAAATGCAGTGTAGAGCTCAAATAGATGAACGCACATGCCTCATATAGCCATCTTTGCATCTCTTTTCCGTATAAGTTAATTGGTAGAAAATGGTGCCAGGTCTTCTATGAGGCAAACATATTTCAGGAGACAGCTAAGTGCTCTCAACAAAACACAAATTCAGAAGACATGGGGCTTTTTCACTAGTCTTGGTGGATTCCTTCAATTGTCTCCACCGTCTAAAGTTAAGATACATCAGTTGTGCTGATGGGCGGGCCTGGTGCCAGTTGCTGTGAGTGCGCTCCTGTGTTGATAGCATACAAATACCTGCTCGTTCTAAGACAGATTGCGTGTAAAGCCCTGAAAGATGGATTCAGGGTGCTTCTGGCTGAAAATAACCATGAGCTGTGAAAATGAAACCTCCACCTGATCTCTGAGGATGGAGGTTTGAGACTGACTTTGGGAACCCAGAGAGTCTGTCTGTCCCCAACACAGACTGAGCAACTTCAGACCTGACCTGACACTTGGCTGGGTTTGTGCTCCAGGGCTGGTTCTATTGGTGACAGTGATTGACCTGCTCTATGTTTGTTTGTGCGTCCACTGAATCATTGCTCAACTCCAAAGAACAAGCATGAGTGACTTCCAATTCTGAGTTGACCTAGAGTCCACACACCTGTTAAATTCATGATACAGTCTAATGTCTGGGTTTTGTGCTAGAACCTCAAATTCCTCGACAGCTGCTGAGCTGAGAGGCGGCAGTGGTATGTAATGCCCCCTTTCCAAAGTGTCCGCCAATATGTCACCTGACATAGCAAAAGGGACTTTACGGATATGATTGAATGATGGACCTTAAAATCAGGAGATTATTTGGGATCATGTGGTTGAGTCTGATCTCACGGCTGCTTAGCAGTGGGGGAGAGAGGCAGAAGAGGGATATGGTGGGAGAGCTCAGGCCACACTGGCTGACTTTGAAAATGGCGGAAAGAACCGCGCCACTCAGGCAGTCTCTAGAGGGTCAGAAAGGCCAGGCCGTGGGGGCTGCCCTAGCGTCTCCAGAAAGGGGTGCCACCCTGCCTGCAGTGATGTTCACCCTTGAGACCTGTGTCGGGCTTCTGATATAGGGTAATACGTTTATACTGTTTTAACCCACTAAATGTGTGGTTATTTGTTATAGCAACAATAAGAAAAATGGATACCATGTCTAACAATTTATTTTTTGAGATTCATCTGAAAAGGGCCATGTTAAAATAACTCCTAGGATAATGAGCACCTGCTTCTCTTAGTACAGAAGGTGTCTTGGCAGCTTAAAAGCAGAAGGGCATGTTCTGTCAGGAGGTCCTTTACGACTTCTTGTGACCCAGCAATGAGGTACTAAGATCTCTTCCGTGGTGGATATCCTAAAATCCGCAACCTGAGGTGCTTTGAGAGTGCCTCTGAGTTCACCCAAAGAGTCCATTCTTGAAATCCTATAACAGCCTGTAATTGCATAGAAACGGTTAGTGAGCATGTCCAGTTTTATTCCACTCCTATTAATACCCTATAATCAAAGAAACAGGAAGCCTTCTAGAAACAAACATTTTTTTCTCAAAGATTTTGCACAGAATTTATAAGACTGACAACCCAAGTCATAAACTACTTTCATTTTCTAGGGTTCCTCTTATCATTTATTTTCTAGAAAAAAGTATTATTTCTTTTTCACTTGGTTATTATTTTTTAATAATAAAGGCATAAAGTAATAACCACCAGATAAAACATTAAAAATATTACAAATGCTTGTCTTTAATCATATTTCCTTTTCCATTTATTCCAAAGAGATTACAATATGCTACACTCATCATTTATCATTTGCTTACATATTTTTATATTTTATTACATTTATCACATATGTATGTGTGCGCATCTTGAAAACACACAAAGGCAATCTCTACTTTGTATGTTGTAGGGCGTAAAAATAGTTGGATGAGCTGAAACCATTCAAAGAAATATTAATAATCAATAACAAAAATTGCAGAAATTCCATAACCTTGAAGGACTTTTGTCAAAATATTTCAAAACTCTCTTCCTGTCAGTAATGAATATATAAGAAAAGAAAAATTGGTAAAATGCATATTTATTTAGTACTCTGTCATTCTTTTCATTTATTTTTTATTTATATCCTTTACATTATTGTGCATGCCCCGTAGGTTTCCCTCCACCAATTCACCTGTGAACCGTCACCATAGTCCCTGGTGTTCTTTCCCTCCCCCGCCCCTGTAGAATGGCTCTTATTTGGCTCCCATATATTCCTCCTGTAAGTGAAACCATTCGATATTTTTCTTTTTCCTTCTGGCTTATTTCGCTGAGCATGATCCCTTCTAGCTCCATCCATGTTGCTGTGAATTGCATTAGTTTCTCATTTTTGCGTTAGAAACATTGCAGATTAAAGTGCTTTTCTTTCTTTGCAAAAACCTCTCGGGAGTAGTTTGAACAGCGCCGCCTGTCTTCTCCTTACTGTCGCTCAGGACGTGGGGCAGGAAATTGTGGTGGGTCCTAAATTCTCGTAAGCTTAGACCAGTCTCCAGCAGGTTGTCCTGAAACACCCCTTCCAGCGTGCCATGGCACGTCCTCCCAGACATCCTTATCCTTCTTCAGGTTGTGGCCACTGTCCTCGTGTATGTAGATAAGGTCACTCTGCAAAGTCCCCTGATGGCAGAGCCAGGGCTCATGGGACAAGCGCTGGTCCGGGTCTCTCCGTAGCTCCACCCACCTTTGGTTCTGATTTCGCGGTCAGCGTCTCCTCCTCTATTGCTTGATGGGCTTCCAGCTTTGCTTATCAAATCCCTTTCTCCGATGTCTGTTTCTGTAAATTTTTATAAGATTTATCACTGGGAAAGAAGTAGGCTACAAAGCCACATGCTTTGCAGTGTGTGAAAAGAGTGACAAATGGACAGTGACTGACTAGCAGACTCTAAAAGAAGGGACACTATGGGCGGTGACCGGGACGCATGGTGTCGTGGGGAGTGTTTGTGGACAGAGGGTCTCGCGGTGACTTGGCTGTGAGGCACCTGCGTAATGAAATTCACATAGGAGGTGATTACTTACCCTAATAGACAATGGTCCCTGCAACTGGAATCCTTAGTGTTTTTAACTAAATCATAGTGGTTGAAATCAGCGCATCTCCGAACTGGGCAAAGTTAAGTATGTGTGAGCGTGTGTCTGTGTATGTCTGCATTTTGGTGGGTGTGTTGTGTATTACAAACTTTACAAAACACCATCATATAATACACATCCGTTTGTAAACTTGCTTTTTTCATTCAATATTATGTTTCTGAAACTTATATTGATGTATGTATCTGTAGTTCATTTTTTTCTGTTTTGTGGTATTTCATTCATATGACTATACTACAGTTATTTACATATTCTTTTATGAAAACGTAGATTGCTTCCAGTTTTTTATTATTGCAAATATTACCCCTCTGGGAATGCCTTTACTGCTTCTGTGTCGTTATATGCAAGTTTCTACAAAGTAACTCCATCTAGGAATGGAATTACAGGTTTTTAAACCTTGTTAGACATTTCCAAATTGTTAGATATTTCTACATTACAGGTTTTTAAACCTTGTTAGATATTCCAAGAGTGTCAATCAACTGACACTCTTAAGTAACTTTTTTAAAGTTATTTTGACACAACTTTCTCCATAACAATTAGTACTGGCTGTTTGGTTTTACCACTTTGTCCGTAAGAACTGGCGAGGATAAACTAACTTAATCTGGATCTTCCTGATTAATAGCAAGATTGAGCACAGTTTCATGTTTTATTAAATATTAATTGCTTCTATTTTGACAATTATATTGATTCCTATTGATTTATGCAGCTCAGAAATGAACAGTCTGTAACTTGTATAGCTCATAGTTATCTCCTCGTTTCTGTCTTGTCTTTTCTGGTGAAACACAATACACTTTGATGCACAGGAGATCTTAACTCGAATATAGCACATATCCAAATTTATTTATTTTCCTTTTTTATGTTTTGTTTTTGTATCATGAAAGTGTTCTCTGTTTTGCTTCATGCCTTAGAGGCAATGCCTTTTTTTCATCCAAAAGTTTTAACTTTTTTCTATGTTTGGTCATTAGTGTATATAGAACTCATTTTTTGATCTGGTAGAAGATAAGAATCCAATTTCTTATTTTTGACATACGAGCAACCAAGTTTTTTTCATCATAGATATGGGAACAAAAACATCCTTTCTCTACTGACCTGCAAAGCCACCACTATCACAATCAAGATATTTTTTATTAGACTGTATTTTTTAGAGCAGTTTTAGGTTCACAGCAAAAAATGAGCAGAAGGGACAGAGGTTTCCTTGTGCCCGCTGCCCCCATGTCTTGACTGTCGTAAATAATGCTGCCTTGAAATGGGGGTGCAGATGTCTCTTTGACAAGTGATTGTTTCCTTTGAAGATAGACCCAACTTTATTCTTCTGTGATTTCCATTTATTCTGATTTGTCCTGTAAGTATTTTTAATAAATATATTGGTTTTATATCTTGTTTATAATGATTGCATTATCTTGAAAGTCTGGAGGGTTTATTTCCTCCCTTGTCATTTTTGTTATCCTCTGGCTTAGTTTTTGCTCTTTGCAATCTCTGGGATGAATATCATCTCAGGTTGATAGTGATGTCTCCTGAGAAGATTTGAGTTTGCTTCTGCCAGGTGCCTTGATACATCTTCTTTCTCAGATCTCCAGATTCCCAATATTTAACTTCCAAAGGTAAAAATAATGTTATCTTCAGACTATCATAGCAACTCTTGTACCATTAGACAAATTGCTGTAGTGGTGTCTTGTCCATCCTCTGTGGGTATGTAAGAAACACTCCTACAAGTGGACTTTCTGGATTAAGATTCTAAGGTATTTTAACTTTGTAAGATTTTTACCAAATGCCCTCAAAAAAGCCACACCAATTTAATCTCCCATCAATAAACTACAGCAATGCCTGTTTTCCCAACCCTCACCTACAGAGTATCCAATTATACCCCTCTTGGACCATCTGATTAGGGACAACTGGCTTCACATTATAGGCTAAATTTTCTTTGCTCTTGCTATGCATGAGTGATGAATATCACTCCCAATTAAATGAACATAGTAGCTGATATTCTGGGATTTTTCACAATATGGAAAGTATGGGGTATAGATTCAACTCAGCAGACATTTATGAAATGTGCTTTCCTTTTATTTCTCCCACCCGAATACACTTACAATAGAAACACATTTTCAGACTGACCTGACTCAAGGTAAGACATAGTGTTCCAGTGTGTTGGTCTCAAGGATTTTCCTGTATGCATAATAAATAGTGGAACTAAAATATCACTAAAGCTCTAAGTAAGCAGATTATGTGCTGTCGACAGTGAATGTTCAATATAGCTACAATGCAAGGCCTTAAATAGAGAGTGGTATTGACTGTCATTATTTTCAAAAGAAGTAGGAAATCTTGTGCTCCCAGCATTGTCCTTAAAAATCTCCTAGGTACTAACCCTGCTCCCCACCCTATTCTTCCAAAATGGCTCCATCAATGGAGATGGTGCATCCAGCAGAAAAGAGTTAACTTTATTTTGCCTCTGTGTTTGAAGAAATAAAAGCATTTTTTCAGAAATTACTAAGTGGATATCTTCTCATCTATCACAATACAGAACTGAATCATTGACTCACAGACGTGGGCACCTAAGTCAATTAATGATTGGCATAAGGAAGAGAATTTCCCCAATTGTCCTAGAATCTGTTTGAATCCATGACTTTTAGGCTCTTCAAAAAGGACTGTGTGAGAATGGGCATTGGGTAGGTACACAAATAGTGTCTTATACAGTAGGTATATATATATTTGTTGGTGTCATTTGTCATAAATTTAAGTAGCATCATGAGTGAAATAGACCCATGTGGTCATTTTCAGCTACATAATGAAGAACCATGATCTTGGAAATGAAATAGGGTTACTTGATACAGGCTGGTACTAGGAAATTAACTCTGGTTTACTTTCTGAGCCATATATAGATAATACTTAGAAGGACATATAGTAATGCAGTGCTCGGAATGATTGCAATTCTGAGTCCTCTGCACAAATTATTTCATTTTCTCTCAGTTGGTATTAAAAGTATTAACATCCTCATTTGGACTCAATCACTGTAGCGTTTATGGGAAAACGGACTCTGAATTTCAAGCAACAAGTTTACAAATGAAAATTCGCCACAGAACCCATTCACCAGCTGGAGCCCTTATTACTGCATTTCAACTTGATACTTAAACATGAATTGTAAAAGGAAACAGAAGCAACCTATGAAAGAATCCCACCTCTCTCTGATGTGGTCCTTGCAGAGAGCGTCAGAATGGAGTACACTTTCATTCCACATGAACAACTGAGATACCCAAGAAAGGCCATTTGATGAAGGAACGTCCATCCTTCTTCATTGTAGCTCTTGGCCAGACATCTGGCAGAGGAGCTAATCTCCATTGCCCCATGACTTTGGTCAGTTTCCCTAAAGCCACACACCAAACTCTACTGATAAAATGAACCTTAGCCAAGAAGGATACACTGCTCTGCCCCAAATGGTACCAACGAATGGGCACAGCCATCGCCTCCAACTCTCCACTGCTCCTCCAGGGTGTAAGAAGAACAAGGAGCAGTTTTGAAACCCATTAGGGTAACACCGAGAACCCACTCAGTACGGCTTCACCATCTCGGCAGATGTCCTCATTCATGACAGAAGAGCTCCAGGTCAAAAGAAAGCAAAGTGTGGAAACATCGGCAGCCTGCACGGTTGAGTGCTGTGCTGGACCTGGGGCAGATCATGGTGTAAAGCCTGCTGTGGAACTTGAAGGCAGTCCAAGTGAGCGAGGAGGGGTGAGCCGAGAAAATTAGGGAAGGTTTCATTTTATAAGACGTTCTGAACAGAACGATGTTAGGGCACAACATTATCTGTTGTCATTTTTGCGGAGCCTCACAATCATGCCCTTGAGTTTTTACAGTCCAGCGTTTTTTCCCAGGAGGTAAGCACTTTATTGCAGCAGCCTCATCCTGAGCTGCTGGAACAGGTCAGATGGAAAATTCTTGCCGATTAGCATCGAGAAAATCCACCATCTTAGCCCCTTAAGCTGTAGAACATCAGATGGTATTTATGGTTTTCTTTAATAGATGCAAATAGCAGCCTCATTGTCTGCCTTAAAGAACTTTAATGGACTTCCATGCAGCGAATGTGTAAGTGCCGCTGTCCCTGGTGCTGACCTGGCTTCCCCTTCCTCCGCTCCTTAGTGCTGCACACAACTCCACAAACAGGGACCCGCTCTGCCCCGCGGTGCCGGTGACACAGGGGCTGGGCTGGTGGCCCCCAGACACAAGCTCCTGGAAAGGAATGCCCAGATCAGGGGGGCATCCGCAGGACCCCAAGTCACAGAGGATGGCCCTCTCAGTGACTGCTGTTCCGTATAAATGATCACAGACTAGATGTTCAACCCGGGCTCGAACCTCCCTGCTGTTTGGCATCACTGAATTTGCAGCCTGACCTGGTAACGTCAATGCCCATTTCCACCCTCCCCTTAGGTGCTCCAGAGCCAAACACATCCTGCTTCCGTCCTCGGAGGGGAGTTTCGCCTCCCTGAAAGGCGACAGCCCCTCTGCTTTGTTTTGCTTCATGCCAATAGGAAAATGGATATCTTTTCAGGATTCCTATCCAGAACACACAAAGATTAATAAGCAGCTTTCAAAATGGAAGTTTCCAGATGAGAGACTTCCACGCTCTTTTGTCAATTTGCTGGATCAGGACACAGAGCGGCAGCATTTTAGGGACTAGCATTGTAATCCTTTCCAGCTCGCCCACTCGCTTTCTCCAGAAACATGGTTTATCCCGGCCTGATGAGAAGGGCCATTGCCTTCTCATTTCAGCTACATTTACAGGAAAGATTTTTTGGAAAGCAAGAAAATTGACAAGACCTGTGGCCGATCTGTACAGTTCTATTTACTTTGGGCCCCAAATGCTGTAAGCAGTGTGCACCCCAGAATCCGGGCCCAGCTTTGAATTAAGATGCCCAGTACCCTGCACCTGCCTGCGTGTCTCCGTCCCATCTGCAGAGGACCCAGGGACTTGACTCCTGCTACAGAAGAACCTGTTGATGCTGCAAACCCCTGGCCTCCACCCAGAGAGGGCCAGGACAGGTGCCAGCCACGTCATCAGGCCAGAGCCTGACGAGTGACGTTTCCGCCATTCTGATCACTGTAGCAGGGACTTCAAGGGCGCATGGTCCCCTCCCGACCTCCCCAGGCCACCCACTGCCCCCCCTCGACTCTGGTCACATCCTGAGCGCATTCACTCTTGAGCACTGAGTGCCCGCTTGGAACCGTGTGTGTCTGGCTTTGCCGGGGAGAGCGATGGAAGACAGGCAGAGGCGGCGACATGCAGAGAGGCGGAACCACAGGCTTCACACAAGAGACTACTTGCTTAGACCAGTATTCTTCTGAGTATAAGTCATGCATGTCCGTTGTAAAAAAATGAGGAAATACAGGAAGAGTGAAGAAGGGGAAAGTGATGATTCTCCTACTCAGCCCACGCTCTGGTGACTGGTTACATGTCCCCTGGAAATGTTCTGGTCAATTATGGACCAGTGGACGGCGGTGTCACGCTGGGCCACACACCACGAGGTGTCATTGCTACTCCCTCTGGCAGTGTCATTACACCCCCCTCCCCACCCCCCGCTCAGAACCTGTCTTCCCTGCTCAGCAACATGTGCCTTTCTGGTCAGCAAGTTAACCCTGTAGGTTTTCAAGTATCTCAAATCCTAAGTTCTCACATTTAAATAGGAGATTTTAAGAAGGGGGGATTCTGAAATATCATTACTTCTCTTTCTTCAACAGAGCTGTCCCATTATTTCGTTTTCTTGACTAGTAGGCCCCAGAATAGAGCAGCCCCCTCTCCAAAATTCTCAGAAGAGGAAAGTGTTATTTGGTTTTGAGATTTCAAGAGAAATATACAGGAGGCATATTTCACCCAGCCAGATGCACCACACACATTGTGATGAGACTTCGATACAAAACGCATGATCTCTTAGTAGATGGTGTCCGGGTGTGGGGGTCAATTTCCCCACCTCATCTGGGTTCTTTTCAGGCTGGACAGTTGACATCCCACAGATGAGTCGGCAAAAAGGCCAACATTGAAATGCAAACATGTAGAATCATGTGGTTGTAGATTCTAACAAAAAACGGAAGAGACCAGGGATATTTAACCTGCGTTGAGGGACCTGGGGTGCTACGAGGAGAGAGGGAGACTCCACATGACAGAGAAGGGGTGACCTCGCCCCAATTCTGAGAGGGAAGATGAAATTCTCTGATAAAGAGCCCATGTTCACTGGTAAACCTCCACCAGGTGGAGATCCCCAAAACTACATTCTTCTAGGTCATAAAGCGGGGACAGTGGTGCTTCTTCAGCTGGAAAAGGGCCCTCAGGACAGGACCATCTCTTTCAGTTGTGGAAAGGGGAGAACTTAGGCAAGGACAGACGCTTCTCCTCAGCCTCAAGGGATTTCACTGCTCTTGGCTCAGAATTCTCTGCAGCCAGAGTGGGGCGTCCCGAGGAGACCAGCCCTGGGGACTTTGGGGGTGTCTGCAATGGTCAGTGAAGAATGGTGAATCCACCACCCCGAGCACAGCGGCGGCCCTGCCCTGAACTCACTGCCCACGCTCCTCATCTGCACACAGTTGCCCAACCTGGTCCCAAAGAAAGGTACAAAAGGGGGTGAACATTTCTCCCAAACAAATTAATCCTTTCAAAGATCCATGGGAACATGGGGAAAGTAATCACGGCCGTCAACAAAGTGATCCTGGCGGTTGATACTTCACTGGGAAACAGAACGAAGTAGAAAAAATCTCCATACTTACACGAGACTTGGAGTTGGGAGGGTGTTTCCATAACTATAATATAATAAGATGGCCCATGTTCAATTCTGACTGTAACTAAATAGATATTATCAAAAGAATAGGAATTAGAATGGAACCTTACGTTGGTTCCACAAACAATAAAGCTTGGCTAAAATCCTTCTGCACACACATGTTCTGGGTTTGGAATCTAAACCAGAACTAGTTACTTTTAGCCTCTAACTTGTAACTTGTTGTGAACGGAGTTTCTTTAGAACCTGAGATGACAGCGATACCCCTGAATTGGAACAGCAATGTGGGGGGCCGCCCCCGCAGAGGTTAATAGGAAATCCCCATCCAGAACAGGGTGACCCCAAAACGGCAGTGCTGGAGAGTTCCCCAGTAAGTGACGTATCTCGGGCCATGTCACCCCCTCCATATACGCGTGCCCCATGCGCATGGCTTCAGAACAGGTGAGGGGGCCTCGGCCTGCTGTCCGCGGTAGAGCTTGCCCTGCGTCTGTAGTCTTCCTGCGCAGGACTTCAGAGGAACGGGGTTCCTGCTAAACTCTCTGCAAAGCCAGAAAGGGAAAAGCTAAGAGCTTTTCGGACGCACTTGGGTCCCAAGGACCCTCTCAGGGCCCCCCAGGTGCGAATTCTTGCTGCTCCCTCGAGCTGTGGTTTTTCATCCTGTGGTGAAAAGTAACATGATTTCTCCCCACACCAAACTCACTCAGTTCTCGGGCTCTGTGGCCGTCCCCAGCGACAAGGCCTGGCTGCAGCCACGGCTGAGTTGAGCTGTCGGGGACTTTCTGCGGACCCGAGAAGGGGCAGATGACAGAAGTGCTCAGGCCCCCATACTTTGTGTCGCTTTATTTATTTGTAATATTTACGGCTGTAAGATAGACCGGGCGGTTGTCTGGGCCAGAGGGCAGGAAAGTCACCCCTAAAGGAAGATAGTTGTTGGGTGAATTTTCAAAGGTCTAGTCAAGAAGCAAGAACCAGCAGCTGCAGAGAAAAACCACACAGTGGGCAGCCGTGGGGAGCAGGGCAGGAAGGGGGCTCTGGGGGCTGAGGGGCTGGAGTTGTGTGGGGTGACGAGCGTTCGGGGCGCTGCGGGAGAGGGGCGCGGGAGCTCTTCCAGCACCAGAGAAAGTGGCCGAGGTCACAGCTACCAGTGTCCAGGGACATCCTGCCGACGCCCTCCACCTGGACCTTTGTCACCAGAATGCATGTCTCAAACCTGGACATGGGACCAGGGCAGAGTTTGACTCCCCCAAACATCGGATGGATCCCAGGCCGGGGTTGCCTCTCACGTCCTGTTTGTTTAGCTCATTTTCCTGAACTCAAGAGTTGTTGCGGGGGGATGGGTGAGAGTGTCCTTTCCCTCTGACTCCGCCAAGCTCCCTGGGCCTCCAGGCCCCTTGGCACCTTGGGGTTCAGTGGTGTGGAGATGCGTGTGGCCGGTCCCGGTGGCAGTGCCCCCCCCCGCCCAGCTGGCCTGCCTGCCCGGCAGGTGCAGACTGTGGCCAAGTGGGGCTGCCCACAGAATATAAGTTCGTGCTGGCTTTGGCTTTTTGTTGGTGTGAAAATGCTTCTCCCGAGAATCCCCTTTAGCGTGGCACACACATTCCTCCAGGGTGTGGTCCCAAGTCACCCCGCCTCTGTGTTCTGGGGTGCTCAGAGGGAACCTTCTAGCATCAGGCTGAGAATTCTGTCTTTTTGGGACCAGGGACCAGACCGCTCCCCTCCCTGCAGGCTTGTGGCCTCCCTGCTGTGGGTGCGAGATGTCGCTTCCTCTTTTTGCCCAGAATCCTAGTGATTGGCCACATGCTGACTTGGGTCACCCGCATTCAGAGCGAACTTACTTCTCCAACCAACACCGAAGGACCAAGCCCTCCCCTGGGCCTGGCACGTAACTGGGGCTTGGGGCAGAAGTAGCCATTTCCCTGTGCGCTCCCACGCTGGCCGCTGCCCCTTGAAACAAGCACAGGCCTTCCCGGTGCCCAGCGTGTTCCAACAGCGAAAAGACCGTTCTGTGCCCTGGGTGGGACTCACCAGTCTAACCTCGCTCTCAGGGCTTCATTTTCAAAAAATGAATTTTCCCCAAAACAGAGAAAAGCAGGAGCAGTTCATCTTATTTTTATCTAGTCCCAGACAAACTACATTTTTGTTTACCATAGATCTCTGTGGTCTGGGCAGGCATTTTTTCCCCCAAAATGTATTAAATTGTGATTTGGGAAGATAAATGACTGAACATTTGCACTTTCACTATCATATCCTCACTCTACTGATAAATCATTTCTGCCTAAGAATTCGTGTTACTCTTGGTCAAGAAGTGGACTATTAAAGGTGCGAGGCAATTACTTTCATTCATTGTTTTTCACATTAGAGGGACTGATTAAAGAAGGGAGAAGTTTTATGGGGGAATAGCCCCCAGATTCAGGAAAACAGGATTTCCCCCGATACAGCAAGTATCTGTCTTCAACTGTAGACTCTGCCTGGAAAGAAAGTCACTATATTTCCCTTCTTTTTCTAGAAACACCTTTAATTACCTTCTTAGAACTAGTTTGTTAAAACACACAATGTGTCTGTCTCCTGAGGTGAGCGTGAAGGAGATGCCCAGCAGGACTGAATTCTGCCATAATTAAAGAAATCTGGAAAGGTCAAACAGGAGAATGGGGTCGTCTCAGGGAACCCCGGAGAACAGGCGCCTCTGTGCCCGAGGCTGTTCACCACAGAATTGGTTGTCGAGTCGTTTCTTTTATTTCTGTGGCCCTGGCGCCCACATGGAACAGTCTTCACGGAGCATCTGCTTTGCACCCTGAGAATTTCTAACACTAAAAAAATAATGCCAAGAGAGCTGGACAGGCAGCTCCAGAAGCAAGATGGAGCTGGTCCCCCACAGGTCAGCTCAACGACATGTGTCAAATGCAAATGAAGCTTCTGGGGCACCCCAGCCAGGGGCTGTGTTAGGGACCCCGAGTACAAGCAGGCTGCTCTCTACGCTAGAGGGACTTGTTTGTGATCTTCGAGTACCATCAGTCTGCAACACTGGATGTGACTTCGGGGTACAGGGTCACACCCCCTCCTGTGTACGTCACCCCACCCATCACCAAGACACCCAGGTGCTTCCCGGGCGGCCCTTATAGCCCCTTGTTCCCAGCCCCCCGCCCGCCCTCTCCAGGAGCCTCAGCCCTGCAGTCGCTTTTCTAGGGGCTGTCTCGCTCAGTGTCCTCAGTGCCTCTGTTCTCCTCTTGTTCCTCTGGTCTTCTCCATCGGCTTGTCAGTCAGCGAGTGGGACAGTCTGCGCGGTGCCAGGGAGTCAGTGCAGGGTGCCCCTGGAGACCCCCCATGCAGTCTGAGTGGGGAGGCAGCAGACGCGGCTTCCTAAAAGTGGGGACCCCCCCGGCGCTGAGTCCTGAGGGCTGAGAGGGGCTTCCGGGAGGCCAGGGTGGAGCAAACGCCTGACTGGTGAAGGAACGAGGGGCACGTTTCGGTTCAGCAGAAGTCAGGTGGCGCGTCCCTGGGTGCCCTTGGGCTCAGGGCAGAGGGTAGGCCCGGGATGCACCCAGTGTCCAGGCGCACGGGGAAGCCCCTCACTCGGACCTGGGAAGTAGGACATTCTCCCCAAAGACCAGGGCGACTGCCCCCACACTGCGCAGAGCCGGAGCTGGTGCACGGGGTGATGGCAGGAGGGAGCCAGGCGCTGCTCTTGTATTGTCACAGGAGGCGACACCCACAGGCCCCGTCTCCCTGGCGGACAGAAAAAGTGGGCCCAGAAGAAGAGAACGCTGCTGCCACTTAGAGGGTTTTGAGGGGCTCCCCTTGCTCACTCTTCCCCCACCCCACACCCTTCCTGCGGTGTATCCCCCTCCCGCTGCGGTGCCTCGGCCCTGACTGACCCAGGATGCGTGGACCCTTGTCAGGAGGGTTCTTTAGACCTGGAATTTGTGAAGGCAGCAGGAGGCTTTTGCGCCGTGGGCCACATCCTCTAAGGAAGAGCCACATGCAGCGGTATGTGGTCACGTGCACAGGTCGGTAAGGACCCCCCTTCGCCTGTGAGTGGGTTGGCGCCTTCGTGACTGGCTGTGGGAATACTTGAGTCACCAGACACCCCATTGTGTCTGGGCCCCCCTGGCCAGTCCACTGGTCCCTTTGCATCTGCCCAGTGGCCTCATCTCCCCCACCGGAGCCCCAGAGTCTGCAGCCTCTCACAGCCGCATTCTCTGGCAGCCAGCCACGTCACGGAGATGATGAGGCCCGAGCTTCTCGAGTCCCGTCATCAGAGAGAGCGTCATCCTCGAAGTCTGACCTTGAGACACGTCCGTCCACATGGGCCACTGTGGCCCTGCTCTGTGGCTTCCTGATACCTGCAGCTGCTGCTACACGAAGACCTTGTGTCCAGTCACTTTTGTGGGTTCCGTCTGCAGCTTCCCCACCCCTGCCACCAGCATTATCTCACAGCAGCCCCTGTGAGGATGTTAGAAGCTGGGCAAGTGGTTCCCATGAAGCCTCGGCCCCAGCTCCAAAATTACCCCACACCGACGTCCCCATTGTTTCCCTGCCCATAGGTGAAAGAGAAAACGGCACTTGAATAACACACAAAAGATACCTTAGACGTGGGCACAATCAATACCACCCAGGTCACCAGGGAGAGGAGCACGGTGACTAAGTCTTACTGAATTTTATTTATTTTTTAAAGATTTATTTATTTATGCATACAAACTGGAGTGTAGGTCAGAGGTATGGGGGGTGAGAGGATTCACCAGAGATAGAGTGGGGAGCAGAACAGGTGGATTGACTGAAGTCCACTGCTGAGGGAAGCAGCGGGGAGACAGGAGAGGTCTGCTGCGCCGTGTGGGAATCTCCCTGGCCGGGGATCGAACTCGTGCTGCAGTAGCTCTGGATAGCTTCATAATGCTGTGCTTAACCCATTGTGCCACCAGGGAGGCCCGTCTTACTGAATTTTAGTGACTTCATTTTTGGTCCCGAAAGCATGTTTGTGTGTGCCCGAGTGATTAACGCTACAGTTTATGCAGCTCATTGGTCATGCTTAAATTAGTTTGAATATTCATCTGTTGTTATGTTATGTTATGGATTTTTGGGTTTCTTTTTATTTCTGTTTCCCCTTGAGTGCTTCCTTCTGTCTGACTTTGGGATGATATTTGCGGAATTTGGGAAGAAATGTCCAGTGACCTTCCAGGTAACGGGGCTCCCGACGGCCCAAGATTAGGGGGGACAAGCATTTCGTGCTGCAAAATGCACACAAAAGATGTTCTGCTGGGCTCGGTAGCTGCCAGCTTAGAAGTTTGGTTTTCTCATTTGTAGGAAATGAAACCCCCAGATGAGTGGGATAGGGTTTGATGGCCTAGGAGCTTCCTTTCAAGTCCATCCATCACTTTTAATATCAGTCTCCTGTCAGTCCTCCCTCTTTTATGGGCTCTCATGATTTAAATTTTGATTTGGAGATTGCAGGAACTCTGCCTTCTGAAATTTTGTGCATATTCCTCCCGTATCAGAAACTCTCCAGACACTGAAATTGCATTTGTGGTGAGGAAGGAAAGGCCACAGGAGTAATTTTAATGAGATCCCTTTAAAACAGAACTCGAAGATTTTACTGAAACCAAGGGATGCCCGCCCCAGACGCTGTCCCGGACATAGCAACGCCCAGACGGAGAAAGGGTGGCCTCTCGAGGCTGTGACCTTGAGAGTGCAATTCCCCAGTGATCTGCCATGTTCCTCCACTTGTGGGTCACCCTGTATAGAGCAACCCATACATAGAAACCTTCAAAATGTAGGAAATTACTTTATTGCAGCCTGAAAATGGGGCCTTGGAGAGCTAGCTAGCTAGAGAAGGGAAAACTCCAGACATCAAAGATATTTAGAGCTCAGTTTCACAGATATAAATCCATTTACTTGGAAGTTACAGACTCCAAACCAGACAGGTGCATTTCTTGTTCTGTGACTCCCCACCCTTATCTCCCAGCCTCCCCAGAGAGAACAGTGTGTGGCCTGTGCACACCCATAGTTATGCAAGAGCCTGTGCTCAGACTGGACCCATATTGGCTACAAGTCTTCCAGCCTTGGGCGCTGCGCCTCCTTTTAGTATCTGAGTAACTGAGTAAGCATAGTCCATTGTGATACAGTCCAGCTTGACCCCCAATATTACTCCCTGGGAATGCACAGGGAAGACATAGACTCTCCTAGAGGTAGACAGCTCTCCTTCCTATTCCCAGCTTTTGAACACTCGCCACTGAATGAGTTACCCCCATGATATGATGGTTTCCACCCATTATAACCCCCCTCCTCTGGGCTCTTCCCAGACTGCACAAATGATCCAAATAGCATCAGACACTTAGCAAAGGAAAAATTCATTTAATAATGCCTGCATGGGGAATTTATTTTTTTAATATATATTTTTATTGTTATTTATGTCTTTTACATTGTGTATTCCCCTTGCGTAGCCCACCACCAGTTCACCCGTGATCCATCTCCATGGTCCCTTGTGTTCTTTTCTATTCCATTTAGTGCCCTTATCCTCCCC
>PVIJ01005239.1:0-40793 GCA_004024925.1 Scalopus aquaticus
AACATAATGATTAACCTTTGCCCTGAGCCTGGAGCCTAAAAAGGCGATAGCGTAATGTCCTTTTTGCCTAGAAACCAGAATCTGATCAAAGGAACCATCTTATTCCAACTCCCTGGAGTGGTTAATCACAGAAGCCATCTTATGCTGATTCCCAGAAGCAGGCAGGGGAATGTAAGGGGAGGGGGAGTAAATGTTTTTGCACAGGACACCACCCCGGGATCGGGCGAGAATGTACTTCTCGAAGGAGCAGCTCGGCACCTGGACCCAATCATGGGGTCTTAGGCCATGGAGAGGTTACGCGTGCAGGCATATCTTAAGAAAGTTATAGGTCTAACTTAGAAAATATTTGTGAGTTAAAGTAGTTTCGGGAAGAGATGTCGCCTCCTGGCTACCTAAGGAAGCTTCCTTGAAGGTCCTAGCTCCGTGCTGCGCCTTCAGGCAACTCGGGCAGGCCAGGGCGCGTCAAGGAATAGAGGTGCCCAGGGGTTCCACTTGATATGAAAAGGTCTATTGCAATAACCCCCTTGGAGCCCCGGGTAACTCTTTAAATATTTGTTTAAGAAAAAGGACTAATCTTTCTCTCTTGGAAATGTGGATTTAAAATAGTTGGTTTGACAACGACATAGCTGTTATTTAATGGTCTGGTCCTGGTGGTGTTGCCTTTTGTATTATGTAATGTTTTAACTTGCATGAGAGTAAGTTGTACTTTTTGTATTGTGTAACATAGTCTCCTTGTAGTTAATAGATGCAACTTGTAATTGTAGGTAACTTCTGTAATGTATAATATTGTACTATTTGTAGCTAAGACAATAGTGAGGCTTGTACTAGTGATCACCATAGAAATGGTGACGAAAATTCAAAGTGGGGAATTGTTACCGGAACCAGCTGCCTTAGCAGCGGGGCCTGCAGGAGCGGTGGGGCCTCTTACCCCGCTGCTCCGGAGTCAGTTATGGCCGTTGCTCCTGCCCAGTAACTGCCGTTTTGAACGGACCAATCAGGTGCTAGGAGCTGATGGGTTGGTCCAATCAGACTTGTGGGTGGTACTGTGGAGAGGATATAAGCCAGGCCAGGAGGGCCCTAAGGTAGGAAAAAGATTGAACCAAGGAGAACACACGACACGCCCAGCCCCCAGGAGAACAAAGATGACAGTTCCAGACTCCGGAGAGAGAAGTCGGTTCCTGGCCTCTGAGAAGAGAAGAGAGAAGAAAAGAAGCCCCAGCAGCCGCCCTCCGAGGAGGAAGAGAAGCCGGAGGACTCTGCAGAGACGGGGCCTCGGTGCTGTCTCTGACGCAGCCTGAGAGGGGCCCCAGAGGCCTGCGCCTGGTGTCCCAGAGGCCTGTGTGTGGGGTCACCCAGCGCCTCCCGAGGAGCTGCCGTCCCCGCTGCGATCTGGGGGAGGCGGCCGCCGCCTGAGGCTGCAGCGAGCTCTGCTCCCCGTGTGTGCAATAGACCCGGGTTTGCTGCTGCTGCTCCTGCAGCCTGAGGTCCCTGCAGCTGTGCGCGCGGGTGAGACCCGCAGGCAGGGCCCTGTGCTCTCCTCAGGCGCTGGCCTCCGTTGTAATTGGCCTTTTGGCCTTTTGGGGCATTTTGGTGGCTCTTGCCGCAGAGCCTGGGCATTTGAGGCCCGTCTGCCCGATCTCAGTTGGCGACCACGAAGGGACTCGACACCCCTCCGCCCGACTTCAGAAGCAGGAGACCGAAGAGCAGAGAGCTCTTGCAGAGACACAGCGGGCAGGAAGAGCTGCCCCGAAGGACAGGCTTGCTAAGAGAGGCCTCCATGGTGGCAGGCGGGCAGCCTGAGGAGAGCCGCCCTGCTGAGGGGGTCGGCGGGGAGAAGCCCTGGCGCGGTACAGGACACGGGCAGGCAGGAGGCCGCCGCCCTGCAGCGGGGCTGAGAGCTGGTGGAAGAAGCACCTGCGGTCACAGGTGGGCGCACAGGAGTGAAGCTGCTGCCCGGCCCAGTCTTTTAAGTCCCAAACGGAAAGCAGCTAAGCGGGCGACTTCCCGCCGCCGAGGACGCGGAGCTCCTCTCCTGGCCATCAGGCCCCGCGCGAGATGGCGCCTTCCCGCCCCGGGGACACGCGGCCGCCGGACTGCGGGCCGGGCCCACTGCACAAGGACGGCGGGAGACATGACGGGCCACGCTCGCGGGGCTGCCGCGATGCCCAGCACAGGCCCGGACTGGTCACTCAAACAGCAGCGCAGTGGCGACAGCGACCACGGTGCACTCGGCGTTCCAGCGCGGCCTGCCGGCCTCGCCGTCCCTCCTCGGCTGTAGCAGCAGCGACCCCAGGAACAGCGGCAGCCACTCGGCTACTTGAAAAGCTCCGAACTTGTCCTCTGGAAGACGGGCCGGTGGGGGCCACAGTCGCCGGGCCTGACGCAGCTGAAGACCCAAAATCGCTCGGTCCGGACCTCTGACTCCGGGGGCCGAGTGAACGCGCCCCCTTCTGCCGTCCCTTGTGCTTCTCATCAGCGTCTCCACCCCAAACTGGGGCACTTTTTAGCATTTCCCCTGGGGCTCCCCCCTCACCAACCCCCCCTCCCGGGAGCACCCCCTGAACTGGACTTTGGCCTCAGTACCGGTTACATCACCACCCTCCCCTGAAACGGGCAGACAGGGCAAAACTGTCCAGGCTCTGACACAAAAAGCCCCAAGAGGCCAAAATCAACATGGAACAGTGCCCGATGTGGGTCTCACCCGCGCACAACCGTGAGGCCGCGGGCTCCGGGAACGGCCCCGGGCTAGTCCCACACCGGAACGAAGAGCTCTCTGCGGCCACACGTGGCACCGCCTCACCCCGTCAGCGTGGCAGTGACGGTCACTGCTGGTCACCAGGAGTCTGGGCAGCACCGGTGCCCAGAGGTGGCGGCAGCGGCACCCAGTGTCTCAGCTCTCCGGGAGTTGTCGGGCGACACCAACAAACAGCCCTTGGAGACCAGGCCGGGGCCCTGGTCTGGGTGGAGAGACAGGACCGAGGCCCCAGAGTCCTCAGCTTCTCTCCGTCCTCGGAGGGCGGCTGCCGGATGCTCCTGCAGAGGCTGCAGCGGAGTCTCCCCTTCTTTCCTCTTCCTTCAGAGCCTGGAGCCGTCTTCTTCGGGGGCCAGCACCTTCATGTGGTTTGGCTCTTCAGGGGCGTCCTCAGCTCCCCTCTTGCTTATATCCACTTTTGGGGTCTGATTGGGCTATTTTTCATCCTGTGGCTGATTGGACCATTTAACACCAATCAGCTCAGAGTTCGCACCTGATTGGTCCATTCGCGGTCCAGGCAGCCTCTGGAGCACCTGCCGCGACTGGCTTGTGTGGAGCAGCAGGTGCAACATCTGGCTCCGATCACACCCGGAGCTTGGGAGTGGACCCTGCCAGAGAGCCCCCGAGTGACAGCAGCCTGGCCCGGGCCGAGCGTCCCCAGGACAGTTGTGGGCAGAGACCCTGCGGGGTACGCCCGCCGCCCCAGCGCTGAGTCCATGTGGTTGTGGGGTCTGCGTCACGCCCACAGCAGCTGTCACGCTCAGGAGGACCCGGGGTGGGCCAGTGAGGGGCTTCTGGAGGCCCCGGGGACGCTGCAGTGGAAAGTGCTGCTTCGCCATTTTGGCCATCTTAAAGGGGACGATTCAGAGACTCTGGGGGATTCAGTGTCGTCCCGAGACACTGTCATCACCCCAAAGACACCCCAACTCCCATTAAACAGCCACTCCCATTCCTGTAATTCTCCCCCCGTCCCGTACCTCCTCCCTGAGCCAGCATAATACCGATCTGTGGGGTCCCAGAAGCGTGCAGGGCCCCAGTGCCTCTGCGTGCGGCTGCAGGAGACCGTCTTCTCCGGCCCCGGCTCCTGCCTCCCCGCGCCCTGGGCTGCTTTTATTGGATGGTGGGCTCTTGAGATGGAGCCATTTTCTGCTTAGTGCGAATCAAGATCCTTTGACTACATTTGCATGAGTTTGGGTTGAATGTGTTTCCATTTTTGATACATGAATGGGGGTTGCATGGGGGGGCCCCTTGTTCCCGGGAGGGGGAATTTCTTCTGGATTCTGTCCGCGCCTCCTTACAGTTCAGGTCCAGGTGGCTACAGGCGAGGGGCGGTGCTGGGCCCTGAGGCGCTCTGGGCGCGCACCCCCGTGTAGGCCGCTTCCGGGGGCTCCCCGCCGCCGTAGGGCCTGCGGCTCCGGGGCTCCCCCGCCTCGCGCGCCCCTTGTCCTGTGTGGCCTTCGGGCTTCCCCACGGGACGTCAGGCCAAGAGGTGCGGGGGTGCGGGGGGGAATAGCGAGCCAGACGTCGCACGGCCCCTCCCCGGACACCCCACGAGGACGGCGGTAACCGGGCCCTGACCAGAGCCGGGCCCGCGTCCCCTTCCCCCTGGAGGGCTTCATTGCTGCCCGCGACTCGGCGGAGGCGCGCGCCCTCCCGCGGCTGCCGGGGAGCGGAGCGCGCAGTCCCGGCCGGCCGTTCCCGGCCTCCCCTGCGCCGGGCCTGCGGCGTCCGCGTGGCGGTTGCCTAGCGACCGGACGCCCCCCCCGGAAGGCGGGGGCGGGACTTCCGGGGCGGTGGTTGCATCATTCTCCGGGACGCGCTCGCCTGGACTGTCCGAGATTGCTGCGATGGCGGGTTCCTCCGGGGAGCAGGGTGAGCGCGCGGCCGGCGGGGCGCGGCCTGCCCGGGGGGCGGCGGGCCTGGCTCCTCCCCGCGCGGCGCCGATCCGCCGGGAGCCCGAAGCGGCCGTCGCCTCCGCGCCGCCTTGGGGTGCGGGTCCTCCTGCGCCGGGAGGGGAGGGAGCCCCCGTTTCCTCTTGCTCCCGGGCCTCCCCGTCCTGCCCGGGGTCGTGGGGGCAGCCGCGCCGGGGATGTTTGGGGCTCCCCGGGGCGGGCTGAGGAATGGGGCTCCGCACCCGTGAAAGGTCCGGGGTTGGTGGAAGACTTCCGTGCGCGCCTCCCCAAGTAGTGGCCTTTGGGGCGCTCCTGGGCACAGCGTCGTTGCCCCACTTTATTGCCACGTGCGGCCTCCGCCCAGCCGGCAGGCGCTGTCGCCAGCAGGCCGACCCCGGGACCCTCCAGCCAGGCTGTGGCTGCCGCCTGGCCTCCTGTCAGGAGCCGACCTTGGGGCTGCTGGTCTCTGGGCTGCCGAGGTGGAGGCTTGCTGGGACCCCCGGCACCCCCCCCCCCCAGGGACTGGGGAGGCCAGCTGACCGGGCTGGCTGCCTGCGGGAGTCTGGAGTCCTTCCGGGCACCGCCTGCCTCCCACCAGCAGCCCGGATCCCGTCCTGACCGCCTGGGCGGTGGAGCTTCGTGGAGGACTTAGCAACAGGCTGTCGGTCCCACGTGCGCCTAAGTGACACTCTGGGTGCAGGGGGCCTCGGGCTCGTAGGGGCTGTCAGGTTGCTCCGCAGCTCGAGCACAGGCTGCCCGGCCCTTTCTGTGCAGGTTGAAGCCTGGGCTGGAGAGAGCTGCTCTCGTGACCTGTCCACGGTCCCATGGGTGGGGGCAGCGCCGGCTTCCTCCTGCAGTCACACACAGGGATGAGGCCTGTGAGCCTCTGCGCCAGCAGTGCCCATTTCCTTCTCAGGGCGGCAGGCGCCCGGCTGTGCTGCCCGCACCAGCGACCGTCTGCGTGCTGGCCTCAGACGTCCGCTCGTCTACACTCAGGGTGGAGGTGAAGCCCACGCCGGCGTCCCCGCGGCTCCGGTGGCTGTGGTGCCACCATCACTCGTCGTCAGGCAGCAGAGGGTGAAGGGAACCGGGTGCTGGTGGGAACCGAAGGTCCGTGGCAAACACGGAAATTGAAACCCCGCGTGGAAACGACATGTCTGCTCTCGTGGAAGTTCCCGCCGGCGGCTCGAGTAGTTTTTTTTCTTAGCTGGACTGTCGCTGTTCGTTTGTTCAGGAGGTGCCTCTGGAGCCCTTGCTCTGCCAGGTGCCGGCCAGACCAGGCCCTGGAATGACCCTCGAGCCTCCTGGGCCTCTGCGCTGGCGCGTTAGGGAGCCGGACTCCGCATCGGCCCAGAGGCCACAGGCCCCCAGGGGTGCGCCAGCTGTGCCTCGCTGCTCACTTCCGCTGAGTGTGCTGCTGGGTGGGCGCGTCCAGCTGCGTGCCGAGCCCAGCCTGGGAACCCACAGGGAGGGGGCCAGCCTGGTGAGCCCCCACAGGCAGGCTCCGAGGGGCGGCCGCTGTCCCTGAGGCGAGAGGTGGAGGCGGCCCAGGCCCAGGGCAGGGCCCCGGCTGCAGAGTGCTTGGGTGGAGGCCCGCCTCGGTTTGGGGAGGCCGCCTGCCCCGTGTGGCGGCGGCGGAGGAGAGGGAGCAGGCAGGGGACCAGATGCGAGACTCTGGGGGGCTGGGCGGGGACAGGAGTGGGAGCACCAGGGCTTGGGGGTTGTGGTGCGCGGAGTAAGGAATGGAGGCGCCCAGCTTTGGCCCCAGCGTGGAAGACGATGGTGCCCACTTGGGGCTGACCTGACACCTGGGGACACCGTGGGGGGTGACCCTGGTCTTGAGGGGCAGGTGGCGGGGTAGCGCCCTGGCCTGGGGGCCAAGGAGGGCGTCGGGAGCACTGCCTGGGGGAGGAGGCCCCGCACTCTGGGGACCACTGGCGCTGCCCCGGGTGGTACGGAGCAGGGGTACACACTCCTCTTTGCTCCCCGAGATTCACGTGGGCATCGGGGAGCATAGAAGAGCCGCTTGGCCTGCGAGGGGCACGGCTGGAGCAGCCGCAGGAGCGTTTCCAGGGCAGCGATCCGCGGGCGCCACGGGGTGAGGATGTCTGCAGGCCGGGGGCTGAACGGGGCCGGCCGAGGGGCACAGGCCCTGCTGACCCCGGGCGAGGACTGCGCTGAGCGGGCGGCCTGGGCAGCCGAGCACCCTGAGCCCCGGGTGACACTGGTGCCCCGCCTGCCCCCGGCACCCGAGGTCCTGATGGGCTCCAGGTGAGGCGCCAGGGCTGGGTGCTGCGCGTGGCCACCCGCTCCGTGTCGGTCGCCCTGGTGAGGGTGCACCCGTGGGTGTCCCCTGCGGGCGTCCGAGGCACCTGCAGGCTGGCCTGGGTGGACACGGCCTCTGCAGGGCCACATGTTGGGGTGCCAGAGCCCCCCGGGCGCGTCTCCTCGCCTCTGGGGTGCAGGCGGCCGCCTGGCCCGGCCCACGCTCCGTGGGAGCCGACCTACTTTGGCTCTTCCTCCCCCGCCTGGCGCTGTCCCCTGCGGTGCGTCCCCGCCCACCCCGGCTCCTTCCTGAGCAGGGCTGCCCGGCCCAGGTCGGCCTCCCGGCGGGACAGGCGCTACTCGCCTGGGTGAAGCCGCCTGGCATCTGGGCGGGCCGCACGGCCTCGTTAAAGCCTCTCGGGTGAGCCCAGCGCCTGCCAGTTTACGAGGCGTGAGCGGCAGGGCCGGCCTGGCGGGCAGCTGGCACCTCCCGGGCCGTCCGCTTGGGGTGTTTTATGTGCGATTCTCGTAAAAACAGCAATGAAACCACACAGGCCGCAGCAGGGACGCGAGCAGTGTGGGAGCCTGTGGGGGTGGCGCCCCTGGGGGGCTTCTCTGCTGGGGGGTTGCATCTGCATGCTGCTTTGGGGCGCCGGGGGGTCCCGGGGCTGCTGGCGCCCGGACGCTGGGGTGTGCGCCGGCGACTCGCGGCAGTGAGGGGGCTCGCGTGCTCAGAAACACGTGCCGTGGCGGAAATAAAGCAGGACAGGGCTCCGGGGTGGGGGCGGTCCCTGGAACACGGTGGGGTCTCAGGGCCGAGGGGAGCCCCGCAGAGCCGTGAGCAAGGGGAGGAGCCTGGCTGCCTCGGGGGAGCACTCCTGGCAGGCGAGGAAGGCGGCAAGAGGCCCCGAAAAGGGGCAGGCCGGCTCGGTGGGGGTGGTGGGGTTTCTGTGCTGACGCGCGTGGGGTGCCGCCCAGGTGTGGGGACGGCTGCCCCGCACCTCGCCGCCCGGTCAGCCACGGCCAGGCCTGTGCTGGGCTCGGGCACCGCCCCCGCTGGGGCTGTGCCGCGGTCACTCTGGCAGGGCCGAGTGCGGGGCCTCGGGTCCTGTGGTTCTCACCCCCCCCAGAGGTGCCGCTGCGGCTGGGGGGCGGCGCGTCTGCTCCGACTGAGCCCAAGGTCACGTGAGGGGCTGGGCGCTTCCACGGGAGCCGTGTCCAGTATCTCGCGAGCGCGGCCACTACGTCCCTCAGCCCAGCCCCTCCGTGGCCCCACGCACCACCCGCCCTCCGCGCGGCCCTCCCGCCCGAGAAGGTGCCCAGGGCGCTGACTGACCGCGCTCTGTCTTTGCAGCTGCCGACTACAGGGCCATCCTGGCCATTAGGGACGAGGCCGCCCGGGTGCGGGCGCTGAACGAGCACCTCAGCACGCGTAGCTATGTCCGGGGGTACGCGCTGTCCCAGGCGGACGTGGACGCCTTCAGGCAGCTCTCCGCCCCGCCCGCTGACGCCCAGCTCTTCCACGTGGCGAGGTGGTTCAGGCACGTAGAGGCCGTCCTGGGCGCCCCCCGCGGCCAGCCCGCTGCGCCCCAAGCAAGTGAGTAGCAGGCGGGCGCCCAGCCCCGAGCTCTCCGTCGGCGGCCCTCCGAGGTCAGGCCTGACACCCACGGTGCGGGGAGCCACTGGGCGGGGACCGGCCACCCGAGCACGGGCCTCCCGGGGTCCAGCGGGGCAGCGGCTTTTCTTCTTCATCGATGGTGGCGTCTCGGCCACCACCGTTGGCGCGTGAGGTCTGCAGGGAGCTGACGCTCAGCTCAGCTCTGACGGGGGCCGCCACGCGGGTGTCGGTGGCACTGTGGCTCTGGTTATTTTGTGGGTGCTTCGGGGAAGCCTTGAGACTCCGTGGTGTCCTGATGAGTCCCAGGTGCGGGCCCCAGCCTGGAGCACTCCCTCCCTCCTGAGGCTCTGGGTACCCCCGTCCTATGCAGGAGGTGGCCGAGTATGGGGACCCCGGCCCAGGGAGGCCTCCTGGGGCCTCCTCCAGCCCCACGGGTCAGGCACCAGGAACACCCGCGGGGCTGCACCCTGACCGGGTTCCTGCCGGGCCCGTCGGTCCTCCCCGGGCAGGCGGTGTCCAGCTCCCTGGCCGCCCTTCCCTGCCTAGACACCCGTCCCAGCTGGGGGCTGCGGGGACCGTCGTCGCCCCCCGCGTGACCGCGCCGTGGCCCGGCTGTGTCTGCTGCGTAGCCCCGCCTGCCAGAGGGCGCCCGGGCCCCCATCGGGTCTGTGCTCACGAGCGACGCACACGAGTCCCTGCCGCGCCGCAGGTGGCGCCGAGTCTGCTCCGCCAGCCCCCTGGCCCTCGGGAGGAGGCCACGGCCTGCCCTTGGCCAGCTGCCTTCCCCCTCGGCGGTGGCCCGGGCGGGGGTGCGCCCGGCGTGCTCCCCACACACCACACCCTGGGGAGGCGTCTCCCTCCGTCGGCTGCGGGTGCAGCGCCCCAGGGGCCCTGGACACGGTGCTGTCTCCCGCCGTCCCCGCGCCTCAGCCCGCCCGGGCCTGTGCGTCGTGTCCCGGGCGTGCTCGGGATGCGCTTGGGCCGCGCGTGGGGCTGGCGCCGCTGGGGTGAGCCCGCGGTCAGGGGCACCGTGAGACTTGGCTCACTCGGCTGAGTCCTCCCGAGTTTGCCGTCCCGTCCCCCGAGTTTCCCCTTCTGCGTCTGTGCGGGCCGCGTTCCTTGGGCCCGGCCGCCAGCCGTGCGACCAGGCATCCCGCTGGCTGCCCTGGCTGTGTCCCTCCCGCGGTCTCAAGGGGACCCGAGCCCCTGGCGTGGCGGGGCCGGCGCTCTCGCTGCGCCCCATCCCAGGCGGCAGCTCCGGGCCCCCGTCTGCGCGAGGGAGGAGCGGGCGGCCGCGGGCGGGCGCAGACCCTGGGCACTGCCAGGGTGTTCACCGCCTTTAGGACGAGCCCGTGACTCGCGGCCTTCTTGGTGCCGAGAAGGATTTGGGGTTCTGTTGCTCAAATCTGGGGCTGACTGTGTGGCTGGGGCACACCGGCCCGGGGGTGCTCCTGTTGGAGCCGGTGCCCTTCCGCTTCCCAGCTGCACCCCTGCGTAGTCGCACACAGCCGCTCACTCCCGGCCCCCACAGGAGGCGGCTCGCGGTGGCTGGAGGGCCCGGCGAGGCCTGTGGGCGGCTCCAGGGCGGGGCCACTCAGGGCCCATCGGGTGGGGGTGCTGGGTTGGGCACAAAGGAGGTGAGGTGGGCACGGTGCTGCTTGGGGGGCGGGCGAGGGCCACAGCTGGGCTCCAGGCTACTGAGCAGACTCCAGGGGTAGCTGAATGTGGCCAGCCCCCCTGAAGAGGGAGTGACCCCCTTTGAGGTGACTTCTCCCAGAGTCAGCTGCACCCCTCAGGCTCTCGGGGCACAAACCGCGAGGGGGCCGCGGGCGGGGGCGGCGGGGCAGTACTGGGCTGTGGCAGAAAGCAGCTGACGAGGGGTGGGCTTCGAGGACCCTCGGCCTCTTCTGCGGTGTCAGGACTGGTGTGGAGCTGGAGGCCAGGAGCAGCAGTGTCAGGGCTGGCGGGTGTGGGCGGGCCAACGCGGAGGGCCGGTGGCCACCAGCCACATCTGGGGGGTACTGGGGAGGCCGTTCTCACGCACCCCTGCCGTGGCCGGGAACAGCGGGAGCTGGCCTGGCTTCTGTGCCCTGCCCCGCCCCCCAAACTGTGCTTGGGAATGAGCCCCTGAAGCCCCCCGGGGCAGGGCAGCACGCCCCAAGTCCAGACTGCACTGCGTTGGCAGCCTGGGGGCTCAGCCCGGCTGCCCGCCCGCCCACGGGCTGGTGGGCGCTGCACACAGCGCAGGAAGGGCGGCTGGGCCGGGGCCGTGTGGCGGGGCCCTCCCCACCCCTTTGCCTGCTCACCCCCACGCGATGGCCGAGGCGGGGGCTGCTGGAGCCCCCCGCTTGATGTCGGTTCGCGCTCCGAGGAGCCGCCAGCCCCGCTGGCCCTGACCAGCGCCCTGTCCGCCCCCGCAGGTAAAGGCCGGCGCGTGCAGCCGCCCTGGGCTCCTCCGGCCGGGTCCGAGCCCTGCAAGCTCCGCCTGTACAACAGCCTGACCCGGAACAAGGTGAGGCGGCCCCGCGGCCAGAGACGGCCCCTAAGCCCAGCCGTTGGACCTTGCGGCTGCTGCCCAGGCCAGGCCAGCCTCTGGAGCTGCCCAGAGCCCCGCCGCCATCTGCGCGGGTGAGCCGGAGGCTCTTGGGCCCACCCTGTAAACGCCGCAGGCGTTCAGGCCGCAGCGCAGGGGTGCCTGAGGGGGCATGGCCCCTGCCCCCCGCAAGCCGAGCACAGCAGGCCCAGCCGGGGCCTGTTGGATGCAGCCGGGAGCCGCCAGGTCTCGAGACGGCGGCTGTGAGGTTTGCCCTTGCTCTGGCCGCACGGCCCAGGGCCGCCGAGCTCAAGGGCTGACTGGCCTCCATCCGCTTCGGGCTCCGGGGGGGCCTAGCTGAGGCCACTGCCCCCGCCGTGGTGCCACCTCCCTGGGAGCGGTGGGGCCATCACTGCGCCTCCGTCAGCAGCGGCAGAGTGGACACGCAGCCCCCCGCCCGGCTGACCCAGGGAGGGAGCGGCCTGGCCCGGCCCCCCTCGCCCAGGAAAGCGGCCCTGAGAGTCTCGCTGCCCCGCCCCTGTGGCTTTTTCGGTGAAACTCAGCGGACGGGGCGAACGTTGCAGCCCCGACACGGGTGCTGGGTCCCAGTGCCCCTGACATGTGTCTTCTCTCCCCCCAACAGGACGTGTTCACCCCTCAGAGTGGGAAGCGGGTGACGTGGTACTGCTGCGGGCCGACTGTCTACGACGCGTCTCACATGGGGCACGCCAGGTGGCGCCGGGGGCCGCTCGGGCGGGGGGCGAGGGACGGGGTGCCGACCGCCCCAGCTTCTCTGGGTTCCGAGCTAGGAATTCCCGTCCCGCCGTCACCCACCCTCACCCCACTCCCGGTGCTTTGCCAGCTGCCGCTGCGCCCCCCAGCCCTGCAGCCCTGCGGGGGCCCAGCGGGATTCCGGGGCACCCAGGCCGGGGCCGAGGACGGCGTCGGGGCGTCCTGTCGGCGGGGCAGGCTGTGGGGCGCCAGGCGCCCCTGCGGTGCCAGCGCGTCTCTCCCCGCCTAGGTCCTACATCTCCTTCGACATTCTCCGGCGGGTGCTGAGGGATTACTTCAAATTCGACGTCTTCTACTGCATGAACATAACGGACATCGACGACAAGGTGGGGGCCTCCAGGCGGAGCCTGAGCGCGGGGGCGGGGGGTGCTGGGGCGAGGGAGTGGGGGCGTCCGCGCCGCCCTCGGGTCTCCAGCCGGTCTGTGTGCCGGGAGCCCCGGCCAGGCCAGGCCCCGCTGCGGGCGGAGCCTGCGTGGGCGTGAGGGGCTGGTGCCGACTGCACCCGGGGCTTACGCGGTCGTGGCAGCAGGGAGTGCCGGGCGTGGCGCTACCCTGGGAGCTGGGGCTCCCCGGCCTCGAGGGAGGGGTGGCCGAGTCGGTGCCCTGACGCCCGTGCGGGGGCACCCCTGAGCCCGAGTGACCCGGCCCCCCCGTCAGATCATCAGAAGGGCCCGGCAGAACTACCTGTTCGAGCGGTACCGGGAGCAGCAGCCCCCGGCCGCCCGGCTCCTGGAGGACGTCCACGCCGCCCTCGAGGTGGGCCCGCCCTCCCCGTCCCCTTCCCCTTCCCGAGCCGGTATCGGGGCTCCCGGGGGGCGGGCCTCGTCCTCCGTGGGACGGGTGCAGCCCCGCCCTTCCGCTCTGAGCCCCGGGCCCACTGGCTGCACCGGCTGACCCGGGTCTGCCCCCTCCGGCCGCAGCCGCTCTCAGTGAAACTGAAGGAGACCTCGGACCCCGACAAGAGGCAGATGCTGGAGCGTCTCCGGCAGGCCGTGGAGCTCGCCGCCCAGCCCCTGGAGGCCGCTCTGCAGGCCCGGCTCTCCGCGGAGGAGGTGCACGGCCGCGCCCAGGTAGGCCCCGGCCCCCCACCGAGCCCGCCCCCCACTCCCCTCAGAGAAGGAGGGGCACGCTGAGAGCGAGGGGCCAGGAAGTTATCCCAGACGCCGAGGGAACGCTCCCTGCCGTTCCCTTGCGGCTTCAGCTGGAGGAAGACAGGCAAGAGAGAGAAGCACGTCGCGATGGGCCGCGGGCCTGTGGGGCCTGCCGAACAGGGGCCTGTGCGGGCCCTCACCCTCCGGGGCCGCCTGGCCCAGCGTGTCCCTCGGGGCAGCAGTGCTGGGACGCAGGGCAGGCGGGCGCAGCTTCCCGTCGCCCGCTGCTGGGGCCCAGCTCTGCCCCCGAGGCCCGTGCCCTCCTGGCCTTCCAGAACCTCCCGTGTCCCCAGCTGAGCTGTCCCCACTGGACGCCCTCCCCTCCGCGGCTGCGGCCCTCCCTCGGGCCCTCACGGGCAGCGCCCAGGGCGTGTGTCCTCCTGTGTCTGTCCGGGTCGTGGTGGTCAGCGGGGCTGGCCCCTGGGGCTCCTGTGCGGGGCGCCCACGACCTGTCCCGGGGACTCGCCCTGGCCTCCCCCGGCCGCTGGGTCCGAGCGGGGCCCCTCCTCACAGGGCAGCCCGAGGCCGGAGTAGCTCCTGTCCTGTCTCTGCTGTCGTCTTTTCTCTTTGGGTTTATTCTGCTCACGTTTGTCTCACTTTCGGATTTCCGCTCATTTCCTGGTTTAAAATTTCAGCGCCATGAACTTGCTCTAGGTCGTTTTTGCCATTTACATGTATTTTGATGACTTTCGCTTTTGAACAACTTTTAATTTCCCCTTTGACCTTTCAACCCCCGGAATCACCTAGAAGCGTGTTTTTAATTTCAACATTGAAGCCGTTTTTTGGATTGGCCGTCTTCACTTGCACGGTAACTCCCCGGGGGTCCGTGCACACGGCCCTCCTGAGCGGGGAGACCGGGGCGCCTCTGGGCTCGGGCTCGGGGCGCCTTCTCCCGTGCTGGAGAGGCCCCTGCGAGCCGGCTGTGCTGCGGAGTCCTGCACGCTGCCCTCCGGCCGGCCCCGCGCACTGGCTCGGGCGGGAGCCTGCCCTGAGCGAGCCCGAGGCCCGCTGGTGCCGTCTGCCGCCCGCCTCACGTGTCCTGAGGAGGCTCTCGCCGTTAAGGTGCTGTGGAGTTGCCTTCCTGTGGTCGGGCCGCTCCGGGGCTGAACCCGTGAGCCCACCCCTGCCTGCCCGGGCGCCTGGCCCCGCGGGGCTGCCGGGTGAGGCTCTGCGCCCGCCTCTCTGCCGTCTTCGGGCAGCAGTTCGCCCAGGCTCCTCCCCGTGGCCTGGTGACCGGCCGGCTCCTGTGCCCCGCGCTCCCGACGCGGGGTGTCTGCCGGGTGTCTGCCGTGCGTCGCGAGTCAGCCTGGCTCTGTCCTCTGTCTCCCTTGGGGTTTCCTGCTTCTGGCCGTTTCTCCTCCTCGCGAACGACACTGCGTTCGCTTGCTCTCCGCCGCTGGCCAGGACGTCTCTGTGTCTGCCCGCCCAGCGCCTGCCTCTCAGCACGCCGTGTCGGGCCCTGCTGCCGCCTGAGCTGGAGACTGCCCCGCAGGGCGCCCGCCTTTCTCTCGCCCACCCCGGCGCCGGGCTGCCCCTCCGTCCCCACCGCGCCCCCCGCGCGCCCCGCTGCTCCCCATGCTGCTCCGCCGCCATCTCCCCTTGCATCCCGAGAACACGTTTCCTCCAGGTGGCGGCTCAGGCGCCCAGGCCGGGACTCGGCTGCGCCAGTCTCGTCCCAGACCAGCTTCCTCCCGCCGCCGCGGGCACTTCCTCCCGGGGCGCGCACAGACGGGCGCTCTCCCTCAGGTGCTGCTGGAGCAAGCCAAGGACCTGCTCTCCGACTGGCTGGACTCCACACACGGCAGCGAGGTGACGGACAACTCCATCTTCTCCCAGCTGCCCAAGTTCTGGGAAGCCGAGTTCCACAAGGACATGGAGGCCCTGAACGTGAGTGGCCGACGCCTGGCCCCGCCCGCCGCACCCTCCCCGCCCTGTCGTTGGCGGCCCGCAGGCCGGAGCGCGGCCCACTGCGCCTCGCAGGGTGGGGCGCAAGGGCTCGTGGTTGGCCTCTGGTGCTGCCCTCGGGGGTGCCCGCCCGTGCTGGTGGTCCGGGAGGAACCGGCTCTCCCGTGGCGCCCTCAGGTCCTCCCCCCAGACGTCCTGACCCGGGTCAGCGAGTACGTGCCGGAGATCGTGGCCTTCGTCCAGAAGATTGTGGACAATGGCTACGGGTAAGGTCCAGGCCCTTCTCGGGGCTGCGCACCCACTGGGGGGGTTTCGGGGGCACGGCTCCCCCATGTCGGGAAAGCCTGTGCCGTGGGTGCCACTGCCAGCGAGCCCCTGGCACCCGCCACGGCGCTGGGGCCGGGCACTTGACCACGCCCCCACCACGGTCAGGGTCGGCCGGCCGCTGTGCTCTGAGGGCAGCACGAGCCCATGTGCCGGGCCCCTCGGGCAGGGCGGGCGCGGGCGGGCGAGGCCCCGGGAGGCAGAGCCGCAGGCGCGGCGGGCAGGAGTAGCCGGAGCCTGGGGTGTGTCACCGGCCGGCTCACCAGGGCCGGGCGGAGTGGCCTGGTCACGGGGAGTGAGGCCCTCGTCCTGCCCTGGCCCCTGCGGCCCTGGCCGGGAGTCGCGGCTGGGGGCCGCCGCCCGGCCGTCATGCTCGCCGCGTGCCTGTCCCCAGCTACGCTTCCAACGGGTCCGTGTACTTCGACACCGCCAAGTTCGCCTCCAGCGAGCACCACTCCTACGGGAAGCTGGTGCCGGAGGCCGTGGGCGACCAGAAGGCCCTGCAGGAAGGGGAAGGTAAGCGGGTCCGGGCGGGCCTGCGGCCGGCACCCACGTCGCCCGGGCGTGTGCGAGTCCCTCAGGAGGACTCGAGGGGTCTCACGCCCTTAGACCGTGAGCTGCAGCGTTTCCCTGAAAAGCAAGACGAGGTGCCCCGTCCCGAAGGCGGGCCCTGCCCCGGCGCCTGAGCGTCAGGCCAGGCTGGGCGGGCGTGTCTGGCCCTGGGCACGGACGCCCGGGGCACTGACGTGGCCGCCACCTGGGAGCGGAGGCGAGGCCAGCGGGGCAGGCGCGGCCCTGGAGAGCGAGACTGGCCCCGGGGGTCGCCGCTGGTGTGGCGACGTGGGGAGCCTGTGTCGTTTCTGGTTTTTCAATTAAGTCTTTTTCTTTTTTTAACGCTCTGTGGTGCGCTCACGTGTTAGTGCGTGTTTCTGTCCCCAGTATCAGGTGGCCGCTCACGTATTAATACGTGTCCATCTAGTCTCCGGTTTTTCACGCCACGGTGGATTTATTTGGAACTATCAGGAGCTATTTCTTTGATCGTGCTCAGTCTAGAAGCTTTACGCACTGTTTTGGTGAAAGTGGAAGGTGTTTAATGAGAGATATTACAGTTTTTTTAATATCTAGTAGTTCAGGGGTTGTGTGTGCTTTATTGAATGCTTTTACCATTCTTGCGGTGGCACAGAAAATGGCCGGCTCCAAGGGCTGGTAAATTTAAAGGGCACCGGCACACAAAGTGTTAAGATTTATTTATTAATGCTAACAAGCTGGGGTGTAGGCCGGAGGTGGGGGTTGAGAGGATTCACCAGAGACAGAGTGGGGAGCAGAACAGGCGGATCCACTGAAATCCCCTGCTGAGGGGGCAGCGGGGAGACAGGAGAGGTCTGCTGCGCCCTGTGGGAAGCTCCCTGGCTGGGGATCGAACTCGCGCTGCCGGGGCTGCGACAGCTTCATAGTGCGTGGCTGACCCCTGCGCCCCCCCGGAGGCCCCTCAATTACACCTTCAGTGAGATAAGCCGGTGCTGTGAAGTGCCCCCACGGCCCGGGGCCGTCTCTGTGTTCGCCACTGGCCCTGGCTGGGAACAAGATTCGCAAGAGCCCCCCCCACCCCGGCCCGCAGCTGCCTCGGCCCCTGCGCCACGCGGCTGGCTGTGGCACTGGGCCTGCGCTCCTTGCTCGTTTCTGCTTTTGCCTCCCATGTTCTGGGAGTTGGATCCCAAACTTGGTGCCTGGACTCGTGGGCGCTGGCCGCCCACATGCCCCGGGGCATGGGTCTGAAGCTCACATCCAGACCTGCCGCCTCGGCTCGCCCGCGCGAGCGAGGACCGCCTGCTCGCGCCCACGCGGCCGCCCGCCAGCCCCCCGTGCTGAGGGCCCCGCCTGGCCACACGGCTGCGGGCGCTGCAGCTCTCGGGCCGTCCGCGCTGCCTGTGAAAGCAGGGGACCTGGCACCCCAGGTCAGCCCTCAGATCCGCTTCGGCTGGTGGGGCGGGAAGGCCGTGCTTCCAGCCGGCCTGCGGGGCGGCGGGCGAGTTCTGGCGCTTCCGTGCGCCAGAAGCGAGTCCGTCTGCGGAGCTGAGAGACGCGAGCAGACGCGGCCGTGCGCGCGTGAGAGCAGGTGCGCGGGAGCTGCTGCCAGCTGGGTCTGCCTGCTTTCGGGGGGCCCGTCCAGGAGACAGTGCCCGCCCAGGGCGCCGCTGCCCGCGCTCTCGGCCTGAACAGGCGTTCTCCAGCTCTCCGCCCCACGCACCTCCTAAGGGTGGGGACCCGTTGTGGGCCCGGGTCCCGCGGCGGAAGGGCCTCACCCCTGGTGCCCGAGCCCGTCGCTTGTCCTGGACGGGCCCCGAGGCTGGGAGGGGCGGCGCGGCGGCCCTGGGGAGCTAGGGGGGCGGGTTGGCGGCCCCAAGCCCGTGAGGAGCGGTGAGCCTCGACCCGGGGCAGCCCGTCACGGAGAGCCCCGTGCGCCCCAGCCAGCAGCCCCCACGGCCCGGCAGCAGCGCTGAGGGGAGGGGCCCGCGCCTCCGGTGCTGAGTGACCCGCCCCTCGCGCCCGCAGGCGACCTGAGCGTCTCGGCCGAGCGCCTGAGCGAGAAGCGGTCCCCCAACGACTTCGCCCTGTGGAAAGCCTCGAAGCCTGGGGAGCCGTCCTGGCCGTGCCCATGGGGGAAGGTGAGCCCAGGCGCAGGCAGTGCCGGGCAGGGCGGCCCTTCTGCCTGGCAACCGCAGGCGCGAGCGTCGCGCCCACCTCGCTGCCCGACCGCACCCAGGGCCCCCGAGGGCGTCGGCCCTGCCCGCTGCCGGGCCCGGGGTCGTCGAGAGCTTGTTTTGAACACCCCCGGGGGCTGCCCCCAGGCGCGGGATGGTGCAGAGGGCCGGCCGCCCTCACCGGCGTGTGACCCCAGGGCCGCCCGGGGTGGCACATCGAGTGTTCCGCCATGGCCGGCAGCCTCCTGGGAGCCTCGATGGACATTCACGGAGGGGGCTTCGACCTGCGCTTCCCCCACCACGACAACGAGCTGGCGCAGTCCGAGGTGGGTGGCGGGGGCAGTGGGGGGTGCCCCTCGCGGCTGGGGGCGGCACTTGCTTTCTGAAGCCTGCGCCCACCCACGCTCATCCGGCGGCCGCGAGCCCTCGGTCTGACGCCCGCACGGGCAGCCTGGCCTCGGGCCGCTCGCCCTCTGAGCCCCGGGGGCCCCTCCTCCCGCCGCGGGGCCCTCGTCCCCCGCCACGGCCACCCTCCCCCCAGGCCTACTTTGAGAACGACTGCTGGGTCCGGTACTTCCTGCACGCGGGCCACCTGACCATCGCGGGCTGCAAGATGTCCAAGTCGCTCAAGAACTTCATCACCATCAAGGACGCCCTGAAGCAGCACTCAGGTAGGCGCGGCCCCGCCTCGCGCCCGCCGCGGGGCGCCGCCCGGGCCTCACGGCTGTGTGTCCCCAGCGCGGCAGCTGCGCCTGGCCTTCCTCATGCACTCCTGGAAGGACACGCTGGACTACTCCAGCAACACCATGGAGTCCGCCCTGCAGTACGAGAAGTTCCTGAGCGTGAGTCCGCCCTCCCAAGGCTGGCGGGGGCCCCGCCCGCGCCCCCGGTCCCCAAAGCTGGCAGCTGTGGTGGGCGCCGGCTCAGTGCCGGTGCTGACCTGGCCCCTTGGGAGGGCCACGGGTCCACGTCCCGCCCGGCGCTCGGCTGCACCCTCCCCGAGCCGCACCGGCCAAGACGGGCCCCCTCCCTGGGAAAGGCCTGTCCCCGTCCTGCCGCCGCCATGACCCCGCTGTGGCCGCTCCCGTCCGCCTGCAGCCCGTCGCCGGGCGCCGCTCCTCGGGCTGCAGGTGGACAGAGCGTCTAGATGCTGCTAAACTGGTTCTTCTGACTCCAGGAGTTTTTCCTCAACGTGAAGGACATCCTTCGCGCTCCCGTCGACATAACTGGCCAGTTCGAAAAGTGGGGGGACGAGGAGGCAGAGCTGAACCAGAGGTGAGGGGCGGTGGCGGGCCGGCCGCGCTCCCGGGGCAGGGTCTGCACCGTGGTTGGGCTGACGGCCCCCTGCTCGCCCCGCCAGCTTCTCCGACAAGAAGGCCGCAGTCCACGAGGCCCTTTGTGACAACGTGGACACGCGCACCGCCCTGGAGGAGATGCGGGCCCTCGTCAGCCAGTGCAACCTCTACATGGCGGCCCGCAAGGCTGCGAGGCGGCGGCCCAACCGCGCCCTGCTGGAGAGCGTCGCCCTGTACCTCACCCACATGCTGAAGGTGAGTGGGGCGGGCGCGGGCTCCCTGCTGGCCCCTGGTCCCTCTGGTGAGGACAAAACGCGCAGCCGCTCTTGTTCTGGCCTCTCCCCCTTGTGCCGTCTGAAGAGCAGGACGGGGCCTGCCCTGGCCCTCGCGTGCTTGGGCCCAGCGCTGCTCCGTGCCACCGCCTGGCGTCTGCGGGCGGCGGGACCCGGGGCCTGTTGTCCAGTGGCCTCGGCCGGGGAGGGCAAGGCAGGGGCGGGTCCTGGAGCAGGTGGGCCCCCGGGGCTGCTCCTCCGTCTGCCCCAGGAAGGCTGCCCCGCCCCCCGCCCGTGGGGTGGCCGTGCCCTGACCGCCTGGGCCGCCTCGGCTCCGTCACGCACGTTTGTTTCTTTCTCTAGATCTTTGGGGCCATAGAAGAGGAGAGCCCCCTGGGGTTCCCTGTCGGCCCCGCCGGAACCCGCTTAAACGTGAGTCGTGTGCTCCGGGCCCTGGGCCCCCGGGGCTCCCCCCGCCTGCTGTCCCTGCTCCCCGCATTCCGCGTTCCGCTCCTGGGTGACACTGGAGACAGTGGGGTTCCCGGACTGGGCCTCGCCCCCTCGGCCTCGGCTCCAGCCGATGCTGCGGCACACCTTGGCCTTGCCCCTCGACGTCCTTGGGGGCAGTTTGCTGCTGCGCCGTCAGCGCCGAGGGCACACGCCGTCCCGGCTCGCAGGCTCCTGCTGACCCCGGGGTCGGGGGGTCGGGGGTGCTGCGTGCGCCCAGATGCCGCTTGGCGCTGCCCATCTGCGATCGGCGCAGGGGTCTCCCCGGCAGGGGCGGGTGGCTCCCTGCAGTTGGCGCAGGATGGCGCCCCGCCCGGGCATCTCGGGCCCTGGCCACGCTCCTCCCCGGCCAGGCTCGCCCTTGGCCATCCGGCCAGCATGCCGTCACCGAGGTGACGGACTGGAGCGAGGCGAAGGTGGGCCCGAGGCCAGCCCGGGTGGGCGCCGCTGCAGGTCCGTCCCCGGCCCCAGACCCGGCCGCTCGGGCGTGCCCCCAGTGAGCTGGCTGCCGCACGGGGCCCTCGGGGAGCCCCACGGCTCCTGTGTGCCCTTGCCGCGCGGCCCTCGGTGTTGGCTTTCCCCAGAGGAGCCTCCCAGCCAGAGGCGGGTGCTGGCACGCTTAAGAAAATCTCCGAAGGCTAAAGGCCATGTGGGGCGTGGGGTGCCGCCGGCCTGTTCCCTGAGTGGCCGCCGCCACCCTCTGGGTCGGCTCGCGGGAAGCACTGGGGTCCTGTGGGCTGCCGGACCCAGCCATAGCTGGCGGCCATTTGAAGTTCACTTCCAAACCCAGACTGCTTTGGGGGAGCTGCAGGGGAGACGGCTCCCGAGGCCTGAACCACCTCAGCGCTTGAGCTCGCGTGGTCGCCCAGGCCTCCTCCATCGTCCCCGGGCCACTGGCCGCGGCTGGCGTGAAGTCCCGCCCGCCCGCCTGCACCCCCGCACCCGGCTGCGAGCCACAGAGCCCAGCCCTTCGGGGCCCTCCGTGGGTGCCGATGGGGCCTGCAGGGCCGTGCCCCTCGCCGGGCTCTGCACAGGTCATCGCTTTGGCTGTTGGGCTCTTGACGATTAAATTAAGAGGTGGGAGCCCCTTCCCGGAGAGCGTAAGGCCAGGTGTCTCGTGGGGTTTCTCCAGCTGGGGTCGGGCCTGCCGGGGGCAGCTGCAGGGGGCCCTGCTCTGACGCGGCCCCACAGAGCAGCGGGCGACAGGTGGGCCGTGCCGCGGGCGAGAGGAGCGCTCCCGGGCGGCCGCGGCAGGGACGGCGTGTCTGCGTGCCGTGTGCGCTCGCGCCGGGAGAGCCAACAGCCCCCTCCTGCCCCGCAGCTCGAGGCCGTGGTCATGCCCTACCTGCAGGCGCTGGCGGAGTTCCGAGAAGGGGTGCGGAGGATCGCCCGGGAGAGCAGAGGTGCGGCCACGGGGGCGGGCGGCCTGCGCCCTCCGCCAGAGCCCTGGGGCTCCCGCTCTGCCCGGGCTTGCGCGTGGGGGGACGGTCTCGGCGTGGGGTCCCCCAGCGCGCCCCCCGCGCACGTCCCGAGGGGCGGGCACCGCCGGCGTGTACTCCGGGCAGAGCTCCTGCCTGCACTGCGCTGTCTGCCTGCGTCTCAGCGCCTGGCCGGCCCGGCTGGGGCAGCCTCGCCCCGGGGTGCAGGGGCCGGTGGTGCTGCCCGCAGCTGGGCCCCCTTCCCCTGAGGCCAGAGCGCCGCCTGTGGGCGGTCACCGAGGGCCGAGCTGGCCGGCTTCTGTCCTCAGCGGGGCGGGTCTGCCCTCTGCCCACAGTGCCCGAGGTGCTGCAGCTCAGCGATGCCCTGCGGGACGACGTCCTGCCTGAGCTCGGCGTGCGGCTGGAGGACCACGAAGGTGCGTCCACGCGGCCCCTCGACGGGCGGGTCTGAGTCAGCTGCTGTGGGGCCGCAGCGGGGCTCGTGTGCACCCGGCGCTGGGGGCCCGCTGCGACTCCTGGGGCCCGCTGCGGAGGGCGTCGGCTCTGCTGGCCCAGCCCAGGGCCTTCCCTCTGGCCACGCTGGGCCGTGTGGGCGGTGCAGGCCCTGCCCTCCTCTCCGCCCGGGGCCCTCGGGCCCAGCCTGCAGGAGGGAATGGGGTGCACCTCACGGGGTGCCCACGGGCTCCGGGTCTGGGCTCCACCTTCTGGCCTGTTGTTCCCAGGACTGCCGACCGTGGTCAAGCTGGTGGACAGAGACACCTTGTTGAGAGAGAGAGAGGAGAAGAGAAGGGTGAGCACGGCCGGCGGCTGGGTGAGGGCCTCACGCTCCGCCCCTCGGTGCCCAGCGGGGCCGTGGCGCGTGTGGGCGGCACGGGGAGCTGCGGGCCCATCCGGTGGCCCGAGCGTGGTCTTCTCGCCGAGGGCCGGTCCTGAAACCTTCGTCTCGGGTCTCAGGGAAAGCCCCTTTCCGTGAACTGCGGGGCCACCGTGTTTCTCCCACTCCCGCCCCCCGGCGTCTCCCGGGCCCCCACAGGCCGCGGGCCCAGTGCTGCCTCGCGCCGCTCGCCGGGCGGGCCCCAGTGTCGAGACGGAAGCAGGGTGCAGCTGGGGCTGCGGTGGGGCTGCGGGTCCATGAGGCCGCCTCAGCGCTCACCCCCTTCCCGTCACCCTCTGTCGCCCCATCATTGTGTCCTGCTCCTGCCTCCTGGGCACCCCAGGGGGTGGCCTGTGGGCCCCGCGTGTGGGTGGCGTGGGAGCAGCTGTCCCCAGGCCACAGCGAGGCCAGGCCACGCTCTGCTCTCTGCGCGGGTCCTGGCGTCCGGGGCGCGCGCTCCTCCCTGGCCGGGCGCGTCTCCCTGGGGGGCTTGTCGGGTCGGCTCTTCGGGCCAAGCCGTGGGGCGGCCACGGGGGCGCGTCTGTTCAGCTCCAGCTGAGCCCCTGCGCTGTCCCCAGGTGGAAGAGGAGAAGAGGCTCAAGAAGGAGGAGGCCGCCAGGAGGAAGCAGGAGCAGGAAGTAACGCAGCTCGCTTGCCCGCGGGGCCGTCCAGGCGGACCCCGAGCCCAGGACGCCGGGCGTCGGGCGGGGCTGGCTGCGGGCCGGGGCCCGAGCCCGGACGGGGCACTGTTCTGAGTGCCCGGCCACTCCAGTGAGGAGATCTCCTGGTTTGGTCCGAACGCCCCCGCTCCCCTTTGTCCTGCCCCCGCCTTGTCTGGACTCCAGCGGGGCTGGGGAGGGCGCCGAGGCTGGGCCAGCCGGGAGGCCGACTCGGGGTGCCGGGGGGCGCCGTGACCGCGTGTCTGCCTTCCAGGCGGCCAAGCTGGCCAGGATGAGGACCCCGCCCAGCGAGATGTTCCTGTCGGAGACGGACAAGTACTCCAAGTTCGACGAGAACGTAAGCGCCTTCCCTCGCGAGCGGGCCCGGGTCGCCGCGCTGCTCTGCAGCCCAGCAGGCGGGTGCCTGCCGTGGTCTCGTCGCAGGGCTGGGGAGGCCACAGAGCGGGTCTCCAGGCCGGGGGTGTCGGCCTGGCGGGGGCGGGGTGCCTGCGGGGGCTTGCGGGGAGCGCGGGCCGGGCCTCGATGATGTCTCTGCGCTGTGCCCAGGGGCTGCCCACACACGACACGGAGGGCAAGGAGCTGAGCAAAGGGCAAGCCAAGAAGGTGAAGAAGCTGTTCGAGGCCCAGGAGAAGCTCCACAGGGAGTACCTGCAGATGGCCCAGAACGCGTGCTGCCAGTGAGGGCGCCGCCCTGCCGCCGTCTGCGCCCACTCTGGGCCTGCGGAGGACTGTGCTCGCAGCCGTGTGCCCGCTGGGCGCTGGCGCCGTAATAAAGCCTTCAAAGCTACGGCCCGCACTCTGCCGTCCCTGCCCGTCAGCGCTCTGCCGGGGGCGCTGGCCCAGCAGGCCGCCAGGGTCAGCTGAGCGGCCGCCACCCGCCGGGCCCGCCCCCGTGCTGGTGGCTGGCGCTGGCCTCTGCCGCGGGGCGCGTGTGCAAGTGTTTGAGTAGGAAAAAGGCGAGTTCGAGGCGGCAGGAGCCGCTGACCCCCAGCCAGAGGCTGCTCAGTGGCCCTGCCCCCCGGATGGACCCTCGGCACCTCCCACGCCGTGGCTTCTGACGCGGGCAGCAGCAGCCGCTGGCTCGGGCGTGCGGGTACAGCCGCTGTGCCCACAGAGCTGGACACCCGTGCAGGACCCTCTGGGCCAAGGACACGGTCGTGGCGGGGCCAGTGAGGGCTGTCCTAGGCCTGTCTGGTGGCAGCGCCGGGCAGCAGCCCTGGTAGGCCTCCGTGCTCGTCCTCTGCCCCCAAGGGCCCCGCAGGGCGCGCTCACCCATCCAGGCAGGGGCCGCGGTGCAGCTGCTCTTGGGCCGGCGTGTCCCTTGGGCGCTCGGAGCCCCTGGGAGCCCCTGTGCCCCTGGGCACGGTGGCCGTGGGCCACCAGCAAGGGCGCCTCACGCCACCCGTGTGCTCCCAGATGTCGCGTCTTACACCCCGAAACAAAGTCAGCCAGCGGGGGCGGCCGGGACACACAGCACGCGGCTCATCCCGCTCCCTGTTGCTCTGGGACACGTGAGCCCGGAGGTGGCGGCCGAAGGGGGCCGTGGGCATCCTCAGTGATGCCAGGGCCCGGGTGGCTCCTGGCCAGGGCCACGATGCCCTGGGCGGCTGCCGCGTCGGGGAAGAAGCGGTTTCCCTTTGTGGTCTGGGGTCAGAAGCTACTTCAGCCACCTCCACTCCTCAAGTAGAGGCCTCGGGAAGCCACCTGCCCTGGGGGGCCGCAGCCGCCTCCCTGATGGCCGTGCGGGTGAGGGACGGAGGCGTGTCGCGCCCGGGTGAGCGGCCTCTGCCACGACCTAGAGTGGCCGCCAGGAGAGGCCACCTCCACCCGCGGCCCGCGAGGCCCGAAGCCGCAGCGCAGACGCGAACCCAGTGTCGTCGGAGACGTTGGTGTTTTTTACTTTCAAACCGTTGTGGGGCGAAGCGGGTATGTCGATGGCGGCCACGGACGCGCGTTGAGGCCAGTTGAGGAGAGCCAGGAGGCGGACGCCGGTGGGAGCCAGGAGCCAGGAGCCAGGTCAGTGCGGCAGGAGGGTCCGCCCCGGCCCAGGGCTGAGGCCAGGCCTCCCTGGGGGTCCCCGGGAAACGGAGGCTTCACGCCGGGGAGAAGTATGGGGAGCCCCTGGGCCGTGGGCACCCAGAGGGAGGCTCTCGGGACTGTGGAGCCCCCATCACAGCCCCCGCGGGGGGCCTCGGGGCCCCAGGCCCAGGGCGAAAGCAGCCCCAGTGCAGCCTGGATCCGCCAGCTGGGGGAGAGGAGGGATGTGGGGGCAGTCGGGCTCGTGAGTCCCTGGCAGGGGCCTCCCCATGTCCACCTCTCGGCCTCAGCGTGGCCTGCCTGCAGAGGCCTCCCTGAGGACGCAGCCTGCTGGGCGGAGCCCTGGCCGGCGCCGCCGAGCCTGGAGGTGGAGCATCCGGGGCTACTGGGCCTGTGGAGGGAGCGAGGCTGTCCCCTCACTGCCCGCTACCAAGAGCACAGGGGCCCAGGAAAGGGGGGCACAGAGAACCCAGAAAGTGGGGTTCACATGACACCTGTGCCGGGGCTCAAGGGGGCCCCTGGCGGGGGCAGAGACACCCCCAAGGCCCACTCAACTGTGACCCCTGAACCGCAGCGCGCGGGCAGCAGGATGTCCAGGCACTGGTTTTCTTGGTGTGCCGGCGCCCTGGAGGCCACACGCATCCTTAACCGGGACATCGTGGCCCGAGGCCTGAAAACCGACGGGTGGGCCCCGCGGGTGCTGGAGCTGGGCCACGGGGCTCACCTCCGCCCGCGTTCAGGCCTTCCTGTCCCGTGTCCTTGAGATGAGCTGCCGGGACATCCTCTCGCGAGCTCTGCCTGACCGCTGTGCCAGCCCCAGCCGTGGGGACAGGGCCTCTTCAGGTGAGGGCTCCACCCTGGCACCCCAAAGCCAGGGGCTGGAGCTGGGGCGGGTGGCTGTGGCCTCTGGCCTTGAGCTCCCACCCCACCCTTACCCAGCTGCCTGCTGGCCTGCCTGCCTCAGCAGGGAGAGCCTTCGGGAACAAGATGCGGTGGGAGACTGAGCTCGTGTGATGTTAGCTCTCTGCGCTGTCAAAGGGGTTCGCATCTTTTGGGTTTCCCCAGAGAGAAATCTAGTGTTTGTTATAAATAATATCTCAGGTTTGGGCCTCCCTGGGGGCGCAGGGTTAAGTCTCAGACTATGAAGCTGCCATAGCCCCTGCAGCACAAGGTCGATCCCCGGCCAGGGAGCTTCCCACAGGGCGCAGCAGACCTCTCCTGTCTCCCCGCTGCTCCCCTCAGCAGTGGGTTTCAGTGGATCCGCCTTTTCTGCTCCCTACTCTGTCTCTGGGGTGTCCTCTCACCCCCCACACCTCTGGCCTGCACCCCAGTTCAACACAAAAATAAAAATCTTTAAAAAAAAAAAAAAGCACGCAGAAAGTATGTATGTATAAGGCGGGAAGCGAGAGTCCAAGGCACAGAGAAGAGTGTCAGGTGGGAAGGGGGAGCCCCTGTAGGTCACCTCCCCCAGAGCCTGTGGCGGGGCTGCCCCAACCCCAGAGAGGCGCCTCTGCTGGGGGGACACTCGCCGGGAAGGCGCCCCGCCCCGCCCCTCGGCGCCCCTGCCCGGTCTTCATGCTTCGCGGGCTGGGTCCAGGTTCTGCCGCTGTGGAAGGAGCAGCGCCTCGGGCTCCCAGCTGGTGCCACGGCTGCTGGGTGGTGGGGCAGAGCCCCGTCAGGCCTGGTCGCCTCTGCACCGAGGGGGGGTCCTCCAGCCTCTCTGTGCCCCCTCTGGGGGTGGGAGGATGGTGTCTGCCAGGGCCCCCAGGCCACGCGGCCTGAGACGAGGCTCAGCCACCCCACCAAGCCCAGCCTGGCACAAGCCAAGGGCAGGCCCCGCAGGAGTGCCGAGCTGCATGGCCCGAGGCCGAGGTGGTGAGGGCCCGCGCGGAGCCTGGCAGGGGCTGAGGACACGCTGGCGGTGGGGGGGAGTACCCAGGAGGTGGCTGTCGGGCCTGGGTTCTGACCCAATGTCCCGCAAGCTTGCCCTCGCCATCATCTGGGCAGTGATAGACGCCCCTGGGCCGCACCCTGTCCTGGGAGCAGTGGGGCGCCACAAGGCCTGTTGGGGAGGGCTCCCTGGGACACCTCGAGCTCATCAAAGGCAGGCCCCGCCTGGCTAAGGAGCTGGCCGGCAGAGCCCCACGTGTTGGCACCGCTGCTGAGGGGAACAGGAGCCCCCGGGCGAGACCATGGCGCCCCGAAGCGCAGGGCTTGTCCAAGGGCCCGGGACAGGAGCCGGAGCCTTTGTTCAGGCTTCGGGGAGCTCGTGTGTGGGCTGAAGCCTTCGGACGCCGCCCCGACGCTGGGGGCAGCACCGCGGCTCTGTCGGGCTGGGTCCCCGGAGCCTGAGCTGGAGGCGGGCAGTGGGAGGCCACCCCACGGGGAGGCAGAGGGGGCAGCCTGCCGGGTCACTTCCACAGAGGCCGGGAAGCAACTGGGTTCCGAGATAGTGTCCCTGATTCACGTGAACCCAAAACCACACGTGACTGGAAATCGGGTCTTTACAGATACAGTGAGAAGGAAATGAAGTCACACTGGGGTGGGGTGCGTGGGCCCTAAATCTAAGATGACGGTGTCTCCATGGGAAGAGAGCAAGGAGGGGAGCGCACATCCAGGAGGATGCAGCCCTGGGGCTCCCGGACACAGGGAGGCGCCTCCCTGGACCCCCAGGGGGCATGGGGCCTGCGGGACCTGGATTTCAGACTGCACCCCCAACTGGAGCATTTCTGTGATAAAGCTGCCCCGGGCGGGGGCGGGGGGGGGGGCAGCCCCGAGGGGCCACGGCTCTCCCGCTGCCGCCTTAGATCCCTTGAACCGAAATCCAATGATGTGACTTTATGCTTCGCTCAGTAAGTTTACTCCAGGCTGGAAGGGAGGGCAAGGGTTGTCCCCAATTCCAAAACAGGCACGAACTGGGAACCCCGAAGCTTCCAAAGGGCACCGCCCACGAGGTCGCAGCGGGTAGCCCCGTGCCCGTGTCTGCCGGCGCCAAGTCCAGTGCGGGAGGCCTGAGAACGCGGGGCTCAGGCTGAGTGCTGGGCATGGCGACTGGCGCCACTGGCTGGTAGGACACCCCAGGGCCGGCCGCCTGGGCCCCTCATGCTCTGCAGGTGCTGGAGCCCCCCGGCTCTCACCTGCCCCGCCCTGTGCGCCGCCCTCCCGGTCTCAGCGTCCACGGGGGCATCACTTCTTCCCGAAGCCTGTGGGAGGCCCTGCTGGCTGGCCCTCCTAGTGGTGGGGTGGGGATGGTGAGGGGGCACCACACAATCCATTGGACTCGCCAAGGACGCTATTCTGGGGTGGCAGTAAACTACGGGGCAACACCTGCGCGAGCTTGAGAGGCCTCTCCGGGAAGCGCCCCAGGGAGCAGGTGGCTGGAAATAGCCGCGGGAGCCGGCCAGCAACAGTGTGGACGGAGCACTTGTGCATCAGCCACTGCCGCCCGGAAGGGGCAGGTAGGGGGACAGGGCTGCAGGTGTGGCTCTGTGAGCTCTGCCCACCAGGCCCGGCCTGCTCTGGACAACTGGCCCCAGGAGGCGGCCCTCTGGCCTCTGGTGCAGGCCCCTTGGAGGAAGGGCAGCCCCCACCGCGCGCAGGGGCTGGGGTCAAAGGTGAGAAAGCGGGCAGGCTGAGTCCCTGGCCTGCGCTTGGGCTCCAGGGCCGTCCCCAGGGATTCAGTCCCCTCCGCCCCCAGCAGTAAAGCAAGGTCATCGTGAGTCCAAAACTGCCCACACAGACGGCCGGGCCAAAGGTGCCAGGCCCGGGGGTCACCCTGGGCCCTGCGTCACGCTCTTGTTTGACCTGACCTATGACCTTCGCGGACACCAGCCATAGAGCAGAACTCGCCAAAAAGATTAACTAAAAGCTGTTTCAAAAGCAGCCCCACCCCAAGAGCACATTCGGGGGGAAGGACAAACCCCAGAACCCGGCGAGCAGGTGGGGCACGAGCCCTGCGCCCCCGGGGCCTTTCCCGCAAGCGGCTCGGCTGGGGCTTCTCCGCGAGCCCAGGCGGGGTCGCGCGGGGCTCGGGCCGGCGTCGTGGGCGCTGCCCCGGGAGCGGGGCGCGGGGCGGCGGAGCGCGGGGGGAGGGCACCCCGCGAGGGCCCCTGGAGGCAGAAGCAGCCGCGGGCCAGCCCTGTTGCTGCGGGGGCCGGCGTTGGAGGGGCCCGGGCGGGGGCTCAGCGCGCAGCGGGGGATGGGGCAGGCTGCGCCGGGCGGGGTGCCGGCGGGGGGCCGGGGCCGCTGCCCTCCACGCGCGCCCCTCGCGCCTCCGCCCCTCAAGAGCGGAAAGGACGCGGGCGCGGCGGCGCAGGCGTCACACTTAATTTGCATACGGCCGAGGGTCTGAGCAAGGGGCGACGCGGCGCCCCTCGGCGACCTCTGATTGGTTCCTGACGGCGGCGCCGAAGCGTAGTAGACTCGCGCCGAACCTGTCCAATCGCAGCCTGCCTTGCTCACTGGGGGGCGGGGCCAGAGGGCCCGGCCAGTGAGAGGCGCCGTTGTTGGCGGCCGCGGCGGCGCAGCTCTGGGAGCGAGCGAAGGCCCCGCCGCCAGTGCCGCAGGAGGCGTGAGGTGCGGACGCGCGGACGCCCGGTAACGGCGCGGGGCGCGGCGGGGGCCGCCGTGGGCAGCGGGGGGCGGGCGCACGGGCGGGCGCGGGGCCGGGCCGCAGAGGCCGCCCGCGGTCAGGGGCGCGCCGCCCGGAAGGTGAAGGCCGCCCGCGGGCTCCCGCGCCGCTGGGCCTTGGGAGCGGCGGGCGGGGCCGGGCGGGCGCTGGCCGGGAGCCGGGCCCGGGGCGGGCCTCGGGCCGCGGCGCTGGCCGGGGCGGGGGTCGGGGCGCGGGGCGGGGCCGCGCGGCACCACGTGCTCCGCTGCCGGCCGCGCCGCGCGGGCTGGGCGGGCCGAGGCCGGCGGCAGGGCCCGCGGTGGGCGCGGGCGGCGCCGGTCGCAGTGGCGCCGCCGCCTGCGGGCTCCCCTGGCCGCGGGGCCCGCTGCGCCTTGCCCGCCGCTTTCCTTTCTCTGCTCGGGGCGCCGCGACGCCGCCACCCGCGAGCCCCTTTGCGCCGGCAGGACCGTGCGCCGGGCGCGGGAGCTCAGGCTCCCTTGGGGACCCGCCGTCCGCGCAGCCCGGCGCCAGCCCAGCCCCTGCGTGTGTGGACTCGCCCCGACCTGACACGCGCTGTTGTAACCCCAGTGCGGCGCGGGGAAGGGCTTCCCGCCACGGTGCGCCCGCCCGGCCCTGCGGAGGGGCGGAAGGGGCTGGGCGGCGGGCGGGCTGGGGCTCCCCGTACGGGGGCGTCACTCAGGTCTGGGCTCGGGAGCCCTCGAGCCGGCCGATCGTCTCCGGCAGAGGCTGCCGTGCCGCAGGGCTGCGTGCGCCCGTGGTGGGACCTGGGCGGCATTTCGGACGGGGGCCGCGTTGCGCGTGGAGTAAAGCGCCCGGAGCTAGTCGGGTGTGCTCCCAGGAGGAATCGCCAAGGGGGCTGGGCGGGACTGGGTGTTCTGGACGCTCTCGGGCATGCGGGAGAAACTGGAGAAATGAACCTTCTCTTTGTTGCGGTTTTGTGTTTGTCTTGGGCCAAGGAAAGTTTTTCCTTCAACTTGTGAGGGTCAGTTATGTATCTTGCACTTTGAACTGTTGGTGGGGGGGGAAAGGACGTCTGCAGCAAACTCCACAGGAAGGTTTATGGACCCCACCTCCAGCCAGAGAGATCCAAGACCCCTAGGGCTACTAATCCCAGAATTCCATCATCATCCCGAAGAGAGGATTCCCGGGAACTGAGGGGTGGGCTTAAGCAGCCAGGTTGGCTATATAACGGGGGCTTTTGACCTGGGGGTCTCTTGCTTCCCACCGGGCTACAGCGTGCCGTTGGGGTTTCCAGCTCTCCGGATCTGGTAGGACGTATTTGGAGATTTATCTCTCTCCCTCACTTTCTCTTTTGTCCCCGAGTTAGTCATTTTTTTTATTTCCCTTCCTTTTGTAAAGAAACCCTTTTATTAACCTTTTTGGGAGTGCCTGTAGTTGTTCTTATTATAAGTCCTTTTATTATAAGTCCTTTTCACTATGGGTGAGAACCCATAGTCAGGCACCCCACTGTATATCGGGGTTGCCTTGTAACAGTTTGGCGCCCAACGTGGTTGACCACGTTACACCCATGGTGGCCAGCCCAAGGTAGTTTGCGCAGGTCACCCTAAGCGCGTTGAGTTTGCAGGACACGTGGCATAAACTTGGATTTGAGTCTCGATGAGTTTGTTTATTTTCCTTGCATACAGCTATCTCTTGTGGATATTTTATTTATTTATTTTTTGACCCAAACATGGCCTCGACCATGAGGTTCAGCAATTTTCTCTCTAGTATAAGGCCGTTCAGTTTTTTTCCGACCTTAAGTTTAGATTCTCTCTTTCCTTTAAATATTACCTCTAGCTTCATAAGTATAAATGATTTGGTGAGACCTGGACTACGGCAGATGATTTTGCTGATGTACGCATCCATGGGTGGTTTCCAAGCCATCCCTGTGTTACAGTTGGTGCTTTTGGGTCTCTTTTTGGTAATATGTTTGAGTGTCATTGTTGTATTTTTGTGAGAGGTGGACGCTCTGCTTTACCTAATGAGAATATACAAGAGCAAATCCAGGCTCTTAATTTAGCGATTAAGAATATGAAGGATGGAAATTGTTTTGAGTTAGCCTTTACTAGTATGCAGGGCCAGATAAACAAAAATCTTACTGCTTTTGATTCGGCCTTTAGAAGCATGCAGGACCAGATACAGTTTACAATTAACAGAAATCTTATGGCTTCTGAGTCAGCTTTGAAAAGTATGAGGGACCAGTTACAAGACACCCTCCATAAAGTGGATATGGCGGAGGCTCGCCTGATGGCACAGAGAAGGGATAAACCTTCCCCTCCCTCTGAGGACAACAGCATGGGGGCGGTGTTAGAAGAGGAGGATTATAATCTGTTAAATACTTTAAACCCATCTGTTCAGAATCCTCCGCATGACAATGCCACTCCTGTGGAGACCCCTGAGGCTCCACAGCCCCCACTGTCCTCTGGGGAAATAACAAATGGTGTCTCCTTCCCATACTAGACAGGGTACCCACTTTGGGAGAAAGAGTCACCCTAAAGCAGGACAGTTCCCGCTGCAGCAAATGCCAATGGGTGGATTGAATGAACACAGGCAGCCTGCTGGGTGTTTTTGGTCACATCACCCCTTTAGTGCAGCAGACCTTCTAAATTGGAGGAGCTCTGTACCATCCTACCGGCAAGACCCTAAGAGGATGGCAAACTTATTTGCCTTCATCTTCCTCTCCCATCGCTCTAACTGGGCAGATATACAGTCAATGTTGCAAACCTTATTGACTTTGGGTGAGCAGAGGATGGTTTTTAGGAAAGCCGGGGAGGAGGCTGATCGTCTCCACCAACCAGAGGTGGATGTAGAGTCCCCAGAACCAGAGGTGGCTGTCCCAGTAGTAGACCCCAACTGGGACCCCCAAATAATGGGGGAATGGAAATGCTAGAACATTATAAGAAGTGTTTGCTGGTAGGTCTACAACAGGGAATCCCAAAACAGAAAAATTTCAATAAAATATTGCAGCTGGAACAGCGGTCTAATGAGGACCGATAAGAGTTCCTCGAAAGAATCATCCAAACATATAGCGCCCATACAAATATAAATCCGGATGCCCCAGAAAATGCCCGTCTGATCGCTATGGCGTTCATTACACATAGTGCGGCAGATGTAAGGCGGAAATTAGCAAAGGTGGACGGCGTCAGGGCCTCCCCGGTGGCGCAGTGGTTAAGCGCTGCGCTGTGGAGCTGTCGGCAGCGGCGACGCAAGTTCGATGCCCGGCCGGGGAGAGTCCCACATGGTGCGGCAGACCTCTCCTGCCTCGCCCGCTGCTCCCCTCAGCAGTGTATTTCTGATCTGCCTGTTCTGCTCCCCGCTCTGTCTCTGGTGAACCCTCTCGCCGCCCCGCGCCTCTGGCCTGTACCCCAGCTTGTATGTATAAAAATTAAAAAAAAAATAAAAAAAAAAAGGTGGACGGCGTCAGAGATGAGTCCGTCCCAATTGGCAGACTTGGCATTCAGGATTTATAATAACAGAGGAAAGGAGGCCTAAGCCTGCAACTATTTTCGTACAGAGGGAGTACAGGACACGATTTCAGGGAAACAGTAACAGAATGAGGAAAGGACCCAGGAGGAGTGACCCCAGGAGAAGTGAACCCTTAGGGAGAAATCAGTGTGCTTTCTGCAGGGAAGAGGGACATTGGAGATACAGTTGTCCCAGATTGCAGGTAAACAGGAGACGAGATGATGAAAGAAGGCAGGAAAGGAGGCTGATGACGTCACAGCATGAGGACTCACACAGGGGTTACAGAAGGGAGTATAGGCGGAGTGCGAATAATCCACAACCAAGGATAGAGGAGAGGAGACAAATGATAGCTCAGAGCAGAAGCTCAGATGAAGACAGGGGAGAGTATGGACAGAGTAGAAGAAATCAGGAGCCAACTACAGAGGAAAGGAGACAAATGATGGTACACAGAGAAGGTTCTGATGAAGAATAGGGGGGCCCAGGGGCTCCACTAGATCTAAAAAAGCCCATTAGAATAACCCCCTTGGAGCCCCGGGTAACACTTACTGTGGGGGACCGTATGATTGATTTCTTAGTGGACACTGGCGCGACATACTCTGTTTTGAACTCTGCGTTGACTAAGGTGAGCAAGCTGACAGTACCAGTCACTGGTGTTGCAGGAAGGCCACAGCAGAAAGCGTTTTTGCAGCCTCTGGCGTGCCAGCTGGGCACCACACAGCTGCAGCGCAGCTTCCTCTACATGGAAGAGTGTCCGATACCTCTCCTTGGTCGAGACCTTTTAAGCAAATTAAATGCACAAATTACCTTCTCACCCCAAGATCAGAGGCTTCACCTGCAGGTACCTCCAGAACATGCTCTACGTTTCCAGATGTTACTTACACAGAATGTCCCACCAAACGGTGAAGTGTTACCATCAGAAATCGTTGCAAGAGTAAGTGAATGGGTGTGGGCTGATGGGACCCAGGACATGGGGAAAATGCAGAGCCTGTCAAGATAGAGGTTAATCTGGACTCATCTGGCCCCGCTGCTCACCATCTAATACTCCGATTTTGCCAGTGAAGAAACCCCATACAGGCGAGTACCGTTTTGTTCAAGATTTAAGGGCCATCAGTGAAATTGTCCAAGATAAACACCCAACTGTGCCTAATCCCTACACCTTATTAACTGCCATACCTAGCGATTTTGGCTGGTTTTCAGTATTGGACCTTAAAGATGCCTTTTTCTGATACCAGTTGATGTCCGGGATCAACTGCTTTTTGCCTTTGAATGGCAGGACCCTAAGTCCAAACGCACTCTCCAGTATTGCTGGACTGTGCTTCCGCAGGGGTTTAAGAACTCCCCTACTATTTTTTGGAAAATACTAGCCAGGGATCTCAGGAAAGTTCAATTAAACCAGGGCATCTTATTGCAATATGTAGATGATTTATTAATTGCAAGTCCAGACTACAAATCTTGTCTGGAAAATACCATAGTAGTACTGAACCACCTAGCAGATTGTGGTTATAAGATGTCGCCTCAAAAGGCACAAATGCGTAAACAAACGGTGACATATTTGGGGTTTGAGATTAAGAAAGGCAAACGGAGCTTAATGACAGAAAGGAAACAGGTAATTTCAGCTCTTAAAGTCCCCAGCAACTGAAGGCAGCTGCGTGGATTTTTGGGAATGGCTGGGTTTTGCAGGATTTGGATTCCAAATTTTGGATTAATAGCGGAACCCTTATATGATGCTCATAAAGGCCTTGACTCAGAGCCTTTGTCCTGGACTCAGGGATGTCAAAGAGCCTTTGATGGAATTAAAGAAAAGTTGATCTCAGCACCAGCATTAGGGCTACCAGACCTTAGAAAGCCATTCAGACTCTATGTGCACGAGAGACAGGGAGTTGGCCTGGGAGTGCTAATCCAATTGTTAGGGCCAGAAATGCAGCCCGTTGCATATCTGTCCAAACAACTGGACCACACCACTAAGGGATGGCCTCCATGTTTGCCTGCTGTAGCTGCCACTTGCGACCTTCTACACGAGGCGGAAAAATTTACGTTGGGTGAGCCCATCACTGTTTTTGTGCCACATCAGGTTTCAACATTGCTAGAACAGAAAGGTGGACTTTGGCTGACTGCTGGGCGAATGGGAAAGTACCAAGCAGCTCTGCTGGACAATCCTAACGTAAGACTGAAGGTATCTGGTTCTTTGAATCCTGCTACACTGCTTCCGAGCAATGTAGACGAACCTGAGGATGTGAACTTAATCCACAACTGTCCAGAAACGATTGACTCAGTGCATGCGAGCCGACCGGATCTGACTGACCAGCCTCGGCCAGATCCAGAGTGGGAGTTGTTTACAGACGGAAGCAGCTTCAGGGAGCACGGCCGTCGATGTGCAGGATCTGCCGTGGCGACGCTACAGGAGACCATAGAAGCCAGGGCTCTTCCAGCGGGTGCGTCAGCACAGAAAGCTGAATTAATAGCCCTGACCCGCGCCCTGGAACTCTCTAAGGGTAAGAGACTCGATGTATTTACTGACCCAAAGTGCTCTTTCATGATGATTCTCCACATGCAGGGGCCATCTGGAAGGAGCGAGGACTCCTTACCGCCAGTAACAAAGATGTCAAACACCCTTTAGAAATTCTGGCCTTGCTAAAGGCAGTAGCTTTGCCATCAGCTGTGGCCGTGATGCACTGTCCCGGCCACCAAAAAGGTGGGTCTGATATGGCAAAGGCAACAGGGCAGCCGATCGAGTGGCTAAGGCCACCGCCCGTTCCGCTCTCCAGGGTGCACTCATCCCTCTCGCGGACTTGACTCGTTACGTCCCGGAATACACTGTGTTGGTTGAGGAGAGAGCTCGTAAATGGGGATTTACTGAGGTTGACCCCAGCTCTACTTGGAGAGTAAACTCCCATGGGATGATACTACTCCCAGAGGCCTTGGTATATCCGGTGTTAAAACATTTACATGAAGGATCCCACTATGGGAGAGATGCCCTATTAGAAACAGTGCGCCCATATTTAAGGGGCCCACATTTACATGAAATAGCACAACAGATCACCTGGGGTTGCCAAATATGCGCCAGGAATAACCCCAAGACTGATTTCGCGCCCTAAAGCCACTGGGGTTCAATATCCGGGCAAGTGCCCTTTTGAGGACTGGCAGGTGGATTTTACACAGATGCCTAGAACCAGCGGAATTTCAGATGCCTACTGGGTTTTGTGGATCCGTTCTCAGGGTGGGTGGCAGCATTCCCCACCAAGACAGAGAAAGCTTCTGAAGTAGCTAAACAGCTGCTAAAAGAAATAATCCCTCGCTCTGGATTGCCTGCCTCCATCCAAAGCGATAATGGGCTGCGTTTGTCTCTGAGCTTAATCGTGCAGTAAGCAGTGTGTTGCAGATCAACTGGAGATTACATGCTGCGTGGAGACCACGATCCTCTGGACAAGCGGAAAAAATGAACCACACCTTGAAGAAAATCTTGGCAAAACTGTGCCAAGAAACACAGCTGCGTTGGGACCAGGTACTATCCCTTGCCCTCCTTCGGATAAGAGTGGCACCTAGAAGTGGGCTGCAACTAAGCCCTTTTGAAATTGTGTTTGGGAGACCCTTCCAGGCCTCAGCTCTGAAAGCCACTCCGGAAATAGAACAAGACAGCAGGATTGCACAGTATGTGAAACATCTCCAGGAGGTTCTGGCAGTAATTCACGGCTCTGCAATCTCGAGGACCTCTGTGCCTCCTGATGAACCACTGCGTCCCTTCAGACCTGGAGATCGGGTCTTAAGACTTGGCAGACTGGAGATGCTCAAAATCAACTGTCAGAAAAATGGACTGGTCCACATGATGTCTTACTAAGTACACACACGTCCTTAAAACTCGCGGGCATAAAACCCTGGGTACATCATTCCAGAGTTAAGAAAGCCCCAGAAGAAACTGACCCAGAGGAGAAAACCCATTGGTCTTACGGACCCATTGAGGACCTGAGGTGTCTGTTTAAGAAAATCACTTGAACATTGTTAACTTTTCTTTTCCAGCTACTATAGCAGGATATTCCTCAAATTACTCTTTGGAAGAACCCTGAGATGACAAACATGCTCTGACCAATCTTTTACCTTTCAAAGTTTAGGAGATGTAAAAACATTTAGGATCATGAAATTATGCTGGCATTATTTTTATTTAATTTTTATTACAGAAAGGCCTTCAATCTTGATTTTGGTATTTATTTTTAACTTTTGTTTTTTTACTTTGAGACTTTCTTTTGTTATTGTTTTTGTTTGTTTTCTGTTTTGCCTATGAGTAAAACTGCAGTTGCATAAAATATTCCATGTGGCATGACTAAGAGCTCTGTGTGTCTATATGTTGTATGTCTGTATGTCTTTTCCTTGTGACTAAATGTCTTAACTTCTAGAGGTTGGCGCTGATGGAAAAAAGGGTAAAACTTTGGCATGCACACAAGGATATGTTAACATTGGTTTTCTGAATATTGGAAAACATTTCAGTACCTAAAATGTATGTAAATTGTCAGTTTTGATTGTTGTCTTACAATATTGTATACTTAAGTGGTCTGATATCTGCAGAAATTGTTTCTGACAGAAATTTGTTTCAGGAAAATCTCAACTGATTCCAATTGATGGAACTTTCGAGAGTAGAAATTTCCAAGGGACTAAACAGACTGTTGGGAGATAAACCAGATTTTTAATAAGTTTTGTTTAATTTTGCTTTGACTTGGTTTTCTTGTTTTGACTAACCAGGATGTGCAGCATTGTTGCATTTTTTAAAGCAGGATTAACTTATGTTTGCATTTTCTCTCCCCTTGATACCAACATAGTATTAACAATGGTGGTAGTGATCTTTCCTGCTTATGGTAGAGTCTGTTTTTGCATAATTTCAATTGGGAATTTTGCCGTCTAAACTGAAGAAATTGGAAACGTGTTTCATCATACAGCTTTGATTGGAATTCTTCCAGGAAGTCGAACTTGAACTGAGCCAAGAAGAGGGGGACCTGTTGCTCTGTTTGTGAGGTTCCAGAGACCTCCAAAGGAGGTAAGGGAGCTTGCCTCCATGGGCAAGATTTGGACGCCCGGAAAAGGAAAAAGCCCTGGGAACCTCGAAAAGAGGAAACCCCAGGCCAAGTCTGGTGCGACTGGCTTTTGTTCCTGAAACCTGCACGGGCTGAATGTCAAGAGTTCAGGCCTATCCTACATGGAGTATTCCAACAAAGCTAGTTAAAATTGCTCTTTTGGTTATTCTGCCCTGTGATATGCAAAAATAGGTGAAATGGACTGGAAAGTAGGTTGAGTTTGCAAATATTTTGCTGTATTATTGGATAAAAGTTGGGATCAAGGTGGAGAGAACTTGTTTTTAGATAAGGAATGAAGGAATTTTGTTTGCCACACTGGACAGCACCTGGAGACTGATTGTTATTTTCTTTTTCGAACTGGAACCCTAAAATATTGTCATCTGAGACTGCACCCCGACATCCACCTATTTGACCATCATCACCATAGAAATGGTGACAAAAATGAAAGGGGGGAATTGTTGGGGGGAAAAAAGGACGTCTGCAACAAACTCCACAGGAAGGTTTATGGACCCCACCTCAAGCCAGAGAGATCCAAGACCCCTAGGGCTACTAATCCCAGAATTCCATCATCATCCCGAAGAGAGGATTGCTGGGAACTGAGGGGTGGAGTTAAGCAGCCAGGTTGGCTATATAACGGGGGCTTTTGACCTGGGGGTCTCTTGCTTCCCGCCGGGCTACAGCGTGCCATTGGGGTTTCCAGCTCTCCGGATCTGGTAGGACGTATTTGGAGATTTATCTCTCTCCCTCACTTTCTCTTTTGTCCCCGAGTTAGTCACTTTTTTATTTCCCTTCCTTTTGTAAATAAACCTTATATTAACCTTTTTGGGAGTGCCTGCAATTGTTCTTATTATAAGTCCTTTTTAAGCGCACGGGTGAGAACCCACAGTCAGGCACCCCATTGTATATCGGGGTTGCCCTGTAACAGAACGATCCATTGGAGACTTTGGATCCGTATAAATTTCATTTTTAGAGTGACAAGAGGGCTCGAGTTGCAGGTAAAAGAGTCGTAAGTGTCCCAAGTTTACTTACAGACATTTACTAGAGTTTTAAGATTTTTTTCTGCGAAGATGAGAAGAATTATTCTCAAAAGAACCAAAATTCTGTCAGATAACTAGTTCGCACAGGCCCTGGCAGCCATCTGGCAGCGCACGCTTGGGGGCATCCCGGCTTAGAGTGGTAGTTACTTGAGCCTTTGTCATAAAGCAGCATCTGGACACTTGTGTGTGGATTTTGTATTTTTTCAAAACTTAAAGAGTAGTGACTGGAAAAATGGAGTACTTGTTGACCATTTTTGCCTTGATAAACTGAATTTTGAAAAGGAGGCATGTTTGAGGGTTGTCCTGTAAAAACGTACAGACGTGGTGGTTTGTTGCATGGACAGCTGCGATAAAGACTCTTCGCTGCAGTTCCGTGTTTAGAGATTTTTTATCTCTGCGGCTCGTGTGTCTGCAGAGGTTAGAGTGCTTTTGCTTGGGGTGTGTTTGCCGCATCTACGAGTTTGTCCAGCTCGGATCTTCCACTAAGTGGTGGTCAGGCTGTTGGGGTGTTTAGCAGCTGCCTGGTCCTGAGCCCCATCCTTTCCATTTTTCTGTTGCGCTCTTGCTAGTCTCGCATCAAACGTGAGCGTATCCCTGCCGGTTAGAGTTAGTCACTGTCACGGTTTTCTTTCCTCTCTTCTGCATTTTAAAAATGGCTTAAAAGTTTGCATAAGCTCATGTTATACTTTCAAAACGTTGGCTCGAAAACCTGAATTTTTTTTTTTTTTTTTTTTTTGCTTTAGAAGAACAGTTTCTGTGGGCAGAAGGGTGAGTTAAATTCCTAAGGGCCTAGGGGCCGGCCTGTGTGAAACAAAGGCCATGCTGAGGCTGCCGGGACGGCACTGAATGACCGGGCCTGCCAGGGCGCCGTCTGGGGGCGCCCGCCTGTGGTGGAAGAGGAAGCTCCGCGTGGGAGGGCGAGACTGCTCTGCCCCGCTGTGGACGAAGCGGGGTCTGCAGGCGCTGTCCCCTAGTTGAGCAGACACCTGCCTCCCGCCGCCTCACTGCCAGACACGTAGCCGGGAGAGCCTTGCCGTGGGGGGGGTGTCCGCAGAGAAGGCAGGGCTGCTGGAATGCTGCCAGTGGCCAGGAACGCCGGGCACCGTGGCCTCCGCCTCCTGATCCGCTCGTCCTGTCGGCGTGGCTTTGGGGCCGCTCTGCCTGCGAGCTGCCTGCGCCTGCTGCCGGCAGTCTGCGGGGGCCGGAGAAGGGCGTGTTGTGAGCCGGGAAGAGCCGCCTGCGCCCTGGGTGTGGTGCCTTCACCCTCTCCAGCCTGGAGGGGGCAGGAGAGGCGAGCTGGAGGGCGGCACCTGCTTTTGAGGAGGAAAGTCCTGAGAAGGAATGGGGGGGGGGAGACCGTGGTGTGGGGGTGCCTTTCAGTGGGACGCGAAGATGGGACTCTGGGGGCCTGCCCCTTCCGGCCTGCGCCAGCGGGGACTCGGGTGGGGGGCACTGTGCTTTCAGTAAAAATAGCATTGGCCTAGGAAAGAAACGGTTTGTAACTTTCTTCCTGAAAACTGGGGGCGTGGCCCCGATCAGGTTCTAAAGAGCCCAGTGGCTTCT